>JABJVO010000421.1:0-10933 GCA_026770805.1 Boulengeromyrus knoepffleri
AATACTATACCGTTTTCATCAAGAAATATCTCTATCCAGCGAATTAAATACTTTCATTTATTATCTGTAAAAACAAATAACATCAAAAAGGCATGTGATGTTTTAAAATATATGGCTTGTTTACTTCAAAAGCTTCTTAAAAAGACATGAAAACAACAGCGAAACCGTGTACATATCAGCGCGCGACAGGGGAAACATAGGGAAACTGAATTGCCCGGAACACCTGTCCGTTAACTTGTTTTATTAACCTTCTCCAGTCACACACAGAACTCTACTCCTCTAACAGTGTGTGTGTGTGTGTGTATATATATATATACCGTCCTTGCTCCGTAACCCAAAGTGACTCCCAGTCATAGCGACAAAGTACAGAATGATGCCAATACGTTGCATCACATAATACATGTGAACGGTCATGATACTTGTTAGTAAGCGGAGGTAGATTAAGCCCGGTTCACCTTCGACAATCAGCCAGCAGGGTTTCAGCGGAGATACAGCGAGAGGCGTAGAAATACCCGCGGAGGCTTAATTCATAACCAACGTGGTCATATAAAAAGCGACGCCTGTCGATATTTAAGGTAGTCTGGGCAAAATGTAAGGAACGAATATTAAGTCCATTTAAACTGTGGTACCTTAAATCCGACAAGTTACCCCGATAAGCCAGTAACCCCGCTTGGTAGTACAGGCCACAGCATAGCTGATTAGCGGCATGGCCAGTGTAATGCATGTTGGGTATACCAGCATATGCTGTGTTTTGGTGCTGGTGGGCCTCCATCATTAATGAAACATTGCTGGTGGACCAGCTTCATGTGAAGGTAGACAAGCACAGCTCTGCTGGTCTGTCAGCTACACCAGCACCAAACCAGCTCTAAGCAGCATAGACCAGCATGCAAATCATGGTGGTCTGTGCTGTTTATTTTCAGCAGAGATGTGGTTTATGCACTGACCAAAAGTATTTTTAAATAATTTTATGGGTGGGATGAGGCAGTTCTGTGGGTTGGGAATCAGAATGTTGTTGGTTTGAATCCCATGATGAGCCGAGTGATCTCACCATTGGGCCATTGATCAAGGCCCTTAACCCCAATTGCTCCAGGGGCTTGCTGAGCTTACTGCCTCCTCTACGCCGGTTTCATGAGGTGGCCTCCTGGGATGCTTTTCCAGCTGTTCTTATGGAGGTCCTGCATATATATGCTGAGCACTTTGCCTTCACTCTCTGATTAAACTCGTCAAAACAATTTTTTACTGAGTTTAGGTCAGGTGGCTAGGTCATGTGATGCAACAATATCACTCTCCTCTGTAGGCAGCATCATAGCTTGTGTGTGTGTGTACTGTTTATCCTGGTTTGGTGCCGGTCAGAACTGGTTTGGTGCCAGTGTTGCTGGTGGACCAGCATAGCTGTACTAGCCTGCCTGAACATGAAGCTGTTTACCAGCAATATTTCATTAATTACGCTGTATGTTTTTAACAATCTAATGATCTTTGTTGGATGATTCTTCTTCACTGTATTCCAGTGATCCTTTGTCCCATGAAGCAGATGACACAGACCAGATGGATGGAAGCAATGAAAAGGAGCACAATATTGGCAAAATACATCTAACAATAGATGTGGTGTATGTATTTCTGTGGGGTAATATGTAGCCCTAAGAGTTATTTGAATATTATGTTTTTTTTAAATATACATTTTCTTACAGCATCAGAAAGCTGTTGTTTTGTGTCCATGTTTCAATACTTACAGAGTAAGTATGACAAACGATGCTGAGATGAGAGTAAGCATGCAGCTCTTGTTCTGCAAAACTGCTGACATGCTGCTGACTCACACGGGGGTGTGCAGTGTGTTATACCCATATAAACTGTATAACTTACTCATATTACAGGAAACAGATTTTACAATAAGAAATGAAACACACTACAAAGGCAAAGCTACAGATATACAACAATCCCTTTACAGTTACTGGTGGAATCAGTCTTTCTAGTCCTATTCTGCTTCAGTACAGGTCAGGCAGAAAGACAGCCCCTGGCCCTCTGGCCTCCTCATCTGCCTTCAGCCATCCAGTTTCAGCCAGTCCTCAGCAAGCCATCTGAGGACTTCCCTCAAACACTTAAAGAAAAAAGTCCATTATTACTAGCAAGAAGGGGATGGTGCATCACCAGTCACCAGTTCCTTAAATTTTAGGGGAAACAAAAACAAATCAGATAACAGAAACAGAAGTGTTTCTCACACTTCCAGATAGCAAGTGGTTCTTATGTGGTCTTGGTGCTGTAGTTGATCCAATTATTCTTCTCGACAGCAATCAAAAATATATATATATAAAAAAATAGAAAATATACATTTAGGATACCATCAGTCCAAATGTTTATCCTGGCTGTGGTTGTGGGTGGTCTGGAATCTTGTATCCTTAAATATCAACAACTGATGACAGATGCATGGAGAAGCTCGTTCCCTGACCACACCCTCCCCCCCAAATATCCACACCTTCTTGGTCAAACTAACATAATAGCAAAAATGAAACAGGTGGGGAAAACACAATCATTCAGCTTGAAGCACAATGTCTGGACTGTTGTGACACAAAGCTGAAAATGTGGCCAGAGGCAACAGCAGTCACTTGATATTCTGGGTGACTGACCACAAATGAAACAAGCCTGTGATCTGACTTTTTCCTGCCCCAGGGGATCCACGCTCACATGTTACATATACTTAATAAAATGCTTTCTTTTTACATTTTTGCTTCTGTTGTGGTTCTTTAATCTGTAAGATGAATTAACATGCATAATTAGGGCAAAGCCCTAATTGCCTGTGTTTGTGTATGACTGGATGTTTCAGTGCAGTTAGTTTTATCTGAGGCACGTCAGTGTTGCATTCATTTTAATGTTGCAATATGAGCTACTATTCTAACTGGTAACAAATTCCTTGTATGTGTTACATATTTGGCTAATAAAGTCAGATTCTGAAGTAATAATGACATCACCACTGGGCCTTTAAACCCAGCTGCTCCAGGGAGGCTGGCTGACCCTGTGCTCTGACCCCAGGTTTCTTAACTTGAAATGAAAGAACACAAATGAATTTCACTTAAACTCTGGCTTGAAATCGAATTAGCAATCAAGCCCCTTTGAATACCATGAATTCATCATTATTGTGTTTATAAGACATCATTGTCAATGTGTTTAATAGCTATATTGAAAACTTCAATGATTCAAATGATTCAGCACAGCTACAACTATTTATTACTTTTTACAATTGGATGAGTAATCTGATAAAATAAGTATTTTGTTCAAGTGTGACAATAAATGAAAGACCTTATCCCAAAAAGGTCTTTGAACAAATTGCGGTTTTCATGAAAAAAAAAAAAAAAAAAATGACAAATTAGCAAATTTGATCAAAATAAAAGATTTTTAAAGTGCAATCCACTCCTTTTCAGTGCATTAACTGCCATACTGCATCTGTATATACTGCTAGATAATTAATTACTGAAAAATAGAAAAAGAAAACACGAAGATGCATGTTCAGATGAGTATGTTTCTGCCATTGTCTACCGCTTCTCTCTTCCTTCTGCTCTTCCCCATTTTCCTCTTGGTGCCTCAGTTAATATCATCCACCCACTTCTGCATTCTGTGCATAACGGTTCCGTGGAGCATAAAGCGAAGAATTGAGGCAGAAAATTTTCCAAGGATTTTTATAAATCAAATTATTTGAGTAATCACTTCAGTACAATTATTAAACTTATAATGTTTTCTTATGCCAAAATTAGCATGAAAATTTAAGATCATTTTCATACACTGGTTAGTAACTTGCAAAGGCAAGAATATATACAATATATAACATAACTAGTAATCCATAGACAATAGGTCCCCTGTATAAAAGTTTCTATTCTATTGAAAACTGTAAGTTCATAATTATAAAAATGCATGTTATAATTATAGGTTATTATATAAGTCATACAAGCTCAGGAAAAATATGAACCAAGTTCCCAAAAGACAATTCAACAAAGAGCAACATTACAATTTTACAAAAGATTTTAAAAACAGGCCAGTTGATGGCCCAGCATACAGCACTATTGTGTCACACCTCCAGGCTGAGGATTTTGATTACTCTCTCTGCTCTGAAGAATATCTCTCTGGTCATTCAATACGAGTCACTGTCCAGATAGCAAAATGTTAACTTTGCAGTGTCACAAAGATACAAACCATGAAACACCTCTAACAGACCACCAAGTGTCCTCCCTTCAGCTGACTTCTTGACGTTGCCAGAACTTATGTAGCCAATGTTGGTGAAGCATAGTAGGAGCCATCATTTAGATACATCCAAATTTTTCACAGCACCTTTAGTGCCACAGTAATACATTTTAAGGCAGGGGTCTCCAACTCCGGTCCTGGAGAGCTACCGTCCAGTAGGTTTTCTGTCCCACTTGGCTTCTGATGAGCCACACCTGGCCCTGGTATTTACCTGAGAACAGGTGTGGCTCATCAGAAGCTGGGTATGATAGAAAACCTACTGGATAGTAGCTCTCCAAGACCGGAGTTGGAAACCCCTGTTTTAAGGGTTACCATTTTGTCATTTCACATTGATAGTTATGTAAATGACTGTAAACAGGAATTAAGGTGCAGGTCTTTGTTCAAATCACAGCATAAGAAAAGAAATGCAAAACTTCATTATTTTAAAACAAAATTTAAAAGTGCAGATGTGATTAAAGTGCTAGACATACTGAAAATTTCAGTGTAGAAGAATCTCAGGGTCAGAACCATTCAAAGACCTGCCCCTTCTCTGCCTTTGATTGGCTCTGACCTTGATGATCTTCAATGAATGTGAGTTTTGGGGGAAAAAAACACACTGAGGTCATTCCCAGTTAATGGGAAAGCACCGTACCAAAAGTACGGTACCTGGTGTGGTGGATAAGCGCCTTTAGACTTGCAGATAGAAAATGAAAAAAAAAGAAAAGAAAAACAGACCTGCAAAATGTTAGGTGCACCAGTGTGACCAAGGAAAAAATTTAGTCGAACTCTTCAGATTTTTGGTCGCACTCTGGAGCCCTGGGAGGTGGAACATTCAGAAGTATCAGGCGGCTCCTCTGTCGGTTTACGTCATATAGTCATCTTATACCTGAGGAAGAAACAAGCTGCCTGTTAGCAAAAGAGCAACGTGAACTACTAACCTTCAGTAACTACACGTGTAACACAGACCTGGACATAAATGCAGGATCCACAGTCATTGTCTTATGGGAGCCCGTTTTACACTGAACCCAGGGGGATGGAAGTCAATCAGCTTATACATAAAAGGACCTTTGGTTACTTTCATAAAGTTATTACTAATAAACTGACTTACTTCTGGCAGCTTTGGCACCATATTTTCTCCTTCTGGGGGTGGATCCTGTCAAAATTGTAGAATATAAATTAGTATTAATATAGTCTGGTCTTATGAAAGGTTGGTTGACTGCACTACATGAATTTCTGACATATGTACATAAATAATAATAATAATAATAAATATTAATAATAAATAACACACCTTATTCTGCCCCTGAATACCTAAAAAAACATATTTTCATTAAGAAATGATCGCAGTACAGATTAGTGCCATTCAAGTTTACTTATTCACTTCTTCACCAACTTTAGTATTTAAAATGATTTTTTTGTTCATACCCAATAAAAATCATTTTTATAAACCCCTAAGTATGCACTTAAGTATGTTCTTACCATGGTTTATTTTTTTTTTACATCTACAGATTGTTGCTGCTGTTACTACTGCTGCTGCTGCTATTACTCCTACTGATATTCCAGCTATCAATGCAGTGTTACTTTTCTCTCCACATTCAGAATCAGCTGACTGGTGTCCTGCTTTAACTGTGAAAAGTCCTGTGGATTCACAGCTGTAAAAAACAGCACATACAATATGAGAAACTTTAGTGACAAAATGTAATACAAACTGCACAAAAATTACATTTTCCTGATCAATGACTGATACGAATTATGAAGAACTCACTCTGTGTGTGGTTTACAGGATGTAAAAGAGCCATCAGAGTATGAATTATCACTGCAGTCCTCACAGACGGTGTCACTATATTCTGTTCCTGATAGGTAAACAAATTTATGACCATTAATTTATTCCAAGAAGATTAACTGAATATCTGGTTTTATTAATTGAAACATACATTAGGAGTACATAAGAAATCCATACAAACCAGGCTGTTTGATGAACTGCCCAGGTTTGCAGGCTGTGTGTTTATTGGCTGCTCTGCACCCTCCCTTATAAGGATTAATACAATAGTGCCCTTCCAGGACCCCACACACTGTATCTGAAGAGGGTGTACATGCCCTCACTGTTTTCACACCAAGGTCTGTGGAGGGAAGAGAAAAGTAACCAGAACTAATATAAACACCCAAGACAAAAATGAATATATTATATTAGATGAGTAAAGATGGGTAACTGAAATTAACTGATACTTACCTTGATCACAGACTGTACATGAACTACATTGGTCAAGACCATTGGGCTGGTCATTGAATGTAGAACCTATGCATGGAGCACACGAAGTGCTGGTCCATGCTGTACAATGTCTGTAGACACGACTTCCTGGAAATAGAAGAGATGCTGGTTATTCTGCCAGATTCCTTTGACATTTCTAAGCAATGAGAACAGAATTGTGGCCACTATGGTATAATGTGACTTACCAGGGGAGCACATAGGACAGCACTCATCACCGATTTTATATTCAGCCTGGCCACATGCGTAACAGGGATTATAATTAACACACAGAAGAATGATTAAGTATGTCTGTGAAAGGAAAAACACATTTCATGGCATGAAGTCAGCTGTTATCTAACCAAGCACCAATCAGTCAGGTCACCTGCTTTTCATATGGGCGTGACTAGCAGCATGACAATATATATGCTGCTTATGTGATCTAAACACAATTTAAACTCAGTGACCAGGATAGTCCTACAAACTTCAAATACAATTTAATGAAAAATGTGGCTGAGGAATAAAAGTTCATTTATATACATCTCATAACAAACTACAACAAGATGGTTAACAAGCAAAAAACATTCATTGCAATTCTGATAGGCTGTGGACATTTTAAATGTTAAAATTAGGACAATAAATTGCATGAAGCACGCGGGTATTCAGTCAGTTTTAAAGCTTAACAGGTTCACAATGTTTTACCAAAACGGCAAGACACACTAAGTGAATCTATAGAGCTGACAAGTCATTCTGTGCTCTGGGACGTTCCCAGCCTGATCAGTCTGATTCACTGCACTTCCTCATTATAGAAAAGGGACAGAAATGTAGAAGTATGAACAGACAACACAAATCTAGAAACAGCTACAAAGCATAAAATAAATGTTACAACCTGAAGCAGAATAAACATGTTGTGAACATCCTCTGGGTGAATCTGGAATCAAGCACTTTAGACATAACCATAAATCACAAATGACAATATCTGGGATTCACTTTCCATTGCACAGCATTGCAGACCTCCTTCCAATTCTCTTAGATGAACAAGGTGCCATCCTAGATGAAAACAGGGAATACATTTAAATACGGAGATGGATACTTTCCTATTTTCTGTTGTTACACCTTCACCTCCGTTCCAGCTTTTCCCTGATCCAGACCATGTTTTCCTCCTGTCACCAGCTATCCCCATTCCAATTTCCTCCAGCTCCATGCCACAGTGTTATTGTGTCAACAACCTGGGGTGTCCCAATGCAACAGGCACTTGGGGGGAGTCAGTTATATAGAACACTCTCTCTGACTGATGATTACCCAGTAAAATCAGACTCACAGGGACTGATGTGGTCAATCTGTTCCTGTCCATTGAGACCATGAGCCACAGACAGGAGGGATTCCCCACTTTGAAATCAGCTGAGTTCGGTATGTCGGTGAGGTCATGCTCACCAAAACTCCCCATGTCATTGATGACCATTCCATTGTCCAGGCTTGTCTACAATACAGACAGGAATGGGCATCCATCTCTCGGCTGGTTACAGGTGAGTTCAATTCACATGCATTGGGTTTCCGTCAGACACCAATTTAGGCATGATGGGTGGAACTGTCACAGGGGTGCGGACAGCAGTGTCGTCTCTTCAAAAGCGGCAAGTGTCTCTCTCCCACTTGCTAAATCAACTCGTCAAACGAATCTGGCAACTTCCATGTAGCTAGATCAAGCTGTAAAGGATCGTGTCAAACAATACCTCCATATTCCAATGACTGGAGATCACTGGAGTGCAGAAATCTGAGAGTAACCAACGTCCCACTCAGGTGGCAAGTTCAATCAGACTGATGGCAAAGATTCCATGGACTGCTTAGTGGAATCTGTCTTCCGAGCAGAGCTCCTTGTGTCCAAGGTAAATTTAAGGTGGTTGAGGTCTGCTGGCTCCATCCTGGAACAGTCATACTCATAGGACCAGGCACAGCGAAGGTTGGACTAAACAGCAGACCACAGTGGGAAGTCAGGGTGGACAGTTTAATAGAGTTGAGCAATAATTCATCATGGTCAGAGCAGACTGAAGTTGGTATTTGGTAACATGAAATTATGGTTCAGAAGGGAAAAGAATTCCAATTTCCAAAAAGAAGTGTATATCCAAATCCTCAAGGCAAAAACAGGGCCATATGCAGACAAAAGACAGGCTTATGTTTCACACACTCAGACAATCAGTAATACTTAGTCTACCAGATTCCAATCAGTCACCTAGCAGGTGTTATAACAAGAAAATAATTGCCCAATCACAGATTAGCAATTATAACTGAAACATTATCTAATTATATAGACAATAGTAATGCAGCATGTTAGATACAATTCTGTACAGTTGACAGGTGAATGAGGACGGGTGGAAACTGTGGCATGGATCTTGAGATAACTGGACTGCAGTTGGCTAATGAGAGGAGAAAAACCTGGCCTGGATCACAGACCAGCTGAAACGAAGTTCCAGTGGGTATAACAGATATTGCCAAAGGTTAGATTCACAGAGAACTTAAAAGAAATAAACACTAATACAAATACACACATATTTGTAATTTCTTTTAGCAATGAGACTTTGAAATCGGTACATTAAAGTATCATCTTTATATTACAAGACTAACTTCTTAAACATTTCATGCCAAAATGAAACCATAAAAAATGTTCCTTTTTGACATTTTCATATTACTTTTACATTCTGTTTCTTTACAATAACACTGAATAACTATGGAAAACAGATACATTACAGTGAAACTTTCAAAACAAAGACAGCCTTGGTTAAAGCAGCGTCGTACCCGAAATTGAATCCTATGTTTACTTTCAATGCCGAAGCCCAACATTTCCGATAAAACTACACACGATAACGTTAACTAATGTCAACATTAAATTGGTAAACATATTTTGCTGCTTTACTCCTTAAAACATATATTATGAGTATTACTTTACTACTTACAGAATAAGTTCTTATTTTTCCCATACTCACGTCAAAATTTGAGAAATCGACACAAAAATTTCACTTTCGTTTTGCTCCATACTGCCATCTACAGATGTATGACGGTTAAAAACTCTAAATAGCCGCGATCGTAAGCCGAGTCCATACACAGACCAACGTGACCGTGGCAAGATTCGTCTGTTCCCGGGGTAAAATGTTTTGATTGAGAAAAAAAATGCAGGCTACGTTTTTAAATACCATGGCCGTAGTAAAAATTGAATTTTGAATAAAATGTCTATCAGAATTCGACCTGATGTTACATCCTGATAATAAAAAATAAAAGTCCATCGTGCGTCTCCACAGTCTACGGTTTTCGCTTAGAAGACAGGTATACCCGTGTTGTTAATCAGCCGAAAACAAGTACAACAATTAAAAGAGCTGTGCCTGTATTGTTTCAGTGGAATGATTACTTGATGATACACTCTTAGTCCGCAGCTGATGTAAACGCCTTAATCAAACGTTTTAAACTATAAAAGACGTAAACTATAGAACTAATGAAGGACTTTAGATCATCTGCCAAACCTACACCTTTAAAGCCCATCTCATGTATTTGCATAAATTTTAAGAAAATGGCTGATTACCTTTAATTTTTCTTTTAAAAAATTATAGTATTAACTGCATTCAATACAATTATCAAACATAAACATACAGATTGAAGACAGCATACCATAGGTTATGTATTGAATTGCATACAGGATTTATACCTTGAAAACCAGTTTAAACAAAATAATGTAGGTGTATATAGATATACAGAAATGTCTGCACAATCACATGTACACATAAACATAATAAAGTCGATGAATACAACATAATCCAGGGGTGATGCCATCTAAAGCTCAAGTACATTCAATGAGTTTAACACTGTTTTTGCTTCTCATACATTTTTAAAGTTTTAACAAATGACAAAAATCTTTTAAAAATATAATCAGTATAGGAGGGGTTTTGATAACTCTACATTTGTGTATAAAATTTTAGCTAAAATACATAGGTTATTAAGAAGTTATTGATTACTTTCATGACTCCAGAATCCATATTTTACCTGAATACAATTAAATGTCTATTTTTAGATTTTTTTTGTACTAAGTCATTGTATGAAATCTTCCCAAAAAGCTTTGGAGTCTGGACACTGTAAAAACAGATGTCAATTCTGTAAGGGTATTAAAATGCCTGAACAATAGCTTCTATCAAAATTAAAATTTATCCTTAAGAATTCACAAGGTGGATAAATGTCATTAAGCAACTTAAAATGAAGCTTTGGGTGAAATAAGGAATTTTAAATATTTTGTTCTTATTTTATTGGAAACCGAAACATCAAAGAAACTCTGTAGACACTCTTTTGTTTGTGAGGAAGACCATTTGTCAGAGAGAAAGTCCCTTATGTATCTACTGGGGCATTTTTTATCAGTAACAACATAGTCCAGAGGTGATAACTGAGTGGACTGTAGAATACATTAAAATACCCTTGAGCTGAAACTTCATGCCTTGAGGTACAGCA
>JABJVO010000422.1:0-10931 GCA_026770805.1 Boulengeromyrus knoepffleri
AGTTCTGAAGGCGAAAGGGGGTCAAACACCGTATTAGTATGGTGTTCCTAATAATCCTTTAGGTGAGTGTATATGCAGGATCAAACCATTAAGGAACTCTTTAATCCAGTGGAACCAGAGGAGGTTGTCATATCACAAAGACTGTGTAGAGTTAAGAGAAGCTCCTCAAGGGTTCTTGTAGTCAAAAACAAGGTTTTTTTCTATGTTCCCCTCATCAAGAGTCTAGAACAGCTGTTGTCCAACCCGAAAATTCTCAGTATGATCAGCACTCCTCCAAGGAATTGCAACAAAGACGGATTTCTATATGACACTGCGGATGGGAGCGTTTTCAAAACCCATCAATTATTTTCAATGAAGCCAACTGCTTTACAGTTGATTTTATACTCTGATTAAATTGAAATCTGTAATCCTCTTGGAGCACAAGCCTCTGTGAACAAGTTACTTCTGTTTTATTATACACTAGGAAACATAAACCCCAAGTTTAGGTCAAAGCTCTCTGCCATAAGACTGCTTGCTATTGCTAAAGCTAAGGATATCTCGGAAGCTGGTGTTGATGTTATTTTACAACGAATTGTAAAGGATTTGAAGGAGCTGTACAGTGGTGTTGAAATTAAAGCAGGAAATAGTGAAACTATGCTATATGGTGCGGTAATATCAGTTTGTGGTGATACCCTTGCTCAGCATGACCTGGCTGGGTTTAAATCTGGAGTTGGGTTTGCCTTCAGTAAGTGTAGGCACCGTGAGTGTGACTTTGAGACTATGCAAAACTATTTTGATGAAAAGAGTTTTAACCAGAGAACATTAGAAAATCACATCAGACAGTGCCAAGAAATAGAGAGGGCCAGAACAGACTTTCTTAAAAATGCCCTCATGACTACCTACGGTATAAACAGAAGGAGTACACTTATAGATTTTCCAGCCTATGATCTTATCCAGCAAACCCCTCAGGATATAATGCACGTCATGCTCGAGGGTGTTGTACCTCAGGAAATTAAATGCGCATTGAAGCACCTCATTTTGTCAGGGAATATTGAATTGGATTGTATAAATTCAGGTATACAAGGTTTTACTTATTCATCCATTGATGTACGGGACAAACCATGTTCAATTAGTGTCAGTACAATGGCATCTAATGATAATAAACTTAAACAGTCTTCTGGTCAGATGCTGATACTTCTGAAGATATTTCCTTATATTATGAACAGTATCAAGGATAATATTTATGTTCAGTTTATCATAGAATTAATTGAGATAACTCAAATCCTTTTTGCTCCTATTTTATCAAGGGCATCTTTACAAAAACTTAGAGCAATGATAGAGCGGCATCTTAAACAGTTTAGGGTGCTTTTCCCTGACAAAAATATAATACCAAAGCAACATTATATGGTACATTTCCCATCACAAATTGAGGCTCTGGGTCCCTTAACAAGGCACATGTGTATGAGATTCGAGTCTAAGCACTGTTTTTTTAAAAAGTGGTCTTCAAAATTAAACTACAAGAATGTTTGCAGATCTCTTGTAGACCACAGTAAAGTCATAGAAAGTACTCAAACAAATGGCATTTTTGCACATGAAAGAGAATTGGGTCCTGTATCAGAAGTGTCAAATTTGGAATATGTGAATTCAAAGATTAAAGATTTCTTAAATATTGACAAATTACAGCATATAGTTTCTGTGAAGTGGATTTTTCTAAATGGCAACAAGTATGTAAGTGGACAGACGCTCATCATCACAGACTCAAATGATGGGCTGCCTGTTTTTGGACTGATAAATAATATATTTGTTGTTGATTCATCCTTATTCTGTTGTGAATATCAAGTCTATGATACATTGGAATTTAACAGAGATTTACTGTCCTATGAAATTGCTGTACCAAATGCTGCTCTGGCAACAGAATTCATAGATTTGGAGAAATTGCACGATTACACCTCATATCACTCTGTATTATTCAACAGCAAGATGTATGTTTTAAGAAAATATGACCTTACTGACGTTTTATTGTATAAAAATGTTTAAAATGTGGTTCTGTCAAAGACATTAGGGTTCTATCAGCACAGATGGCAGAAATTGTTTGTTTGCGTTGTTTACATTTTGACTAAGGTTTGAACATGTATAGGTAGATTGAGAGAGCTCACCTCTTTCTCTTCAGTGCTCTCTGAGAAAATGTCACTGTTTTGTTGTTGTCCATGGTCCGGGCTTCTCCTACTTTGTTCATGGAGCCTGGGCTGCAAGCGAAGACTGTCGTTTTTTACAATGTGTTAAAGAGCTAGTGGATAATGAGGAATTACCTCAATAATATAAAATGTATTAAACTTACTGATTGCACCTATAACGAACAAAACTACTTGTAACTGTTTATTTTTGTGCTCATGTACACATGCCAGTCATCCTGTGGCATATGCTTTATAAGCCATGACTCAAACATGCAGCCTTAGGTCTCATGGCAGAACTTGTGTATTCTTAAGCAACCAAAAGATGAAAGTTAGGTTATACATGTTGGAAGAACACACCCCCACTCAGAGTTAATACTTGTCAGTCTTCCAACTGTGTCATGGCTCAGAAAGATTGAATTATATGTTGTAATCAATGCAATTACAATCAATGCATCAGTTCTTACATTAGCCTCAATATCTTAATGAGTTTGGCTTGATTCCTAAAACAGGTTATTGTGGATAGACTAATCCTCTTGAAACAAGTAAAATATTCTTATGGTCAAACTACTAACACAACCCTTTTACCAATGTAGGCTATTTTAAGATAATACAACTAATTTTGAGCAGATTTATCCAAGTGGGGTAACTCAAGGTGAATTTTCTTGAAAGAAGTAAAATAATCTAAAGTATGTTCTGCCTTAATAAGAAAATAAATCCAAATAATGATGCAACAAGATTAATATTCTGAATTCAGGTCATTTACACTAGTACAGATTTTCATTTTTTGCAGTGTTGTAAACAAGCCGGTCATGTTTTTATGACTCTCAGAAAGCTGGGGTGGTCCGGAGGATGTCCATACGAGTCAAAAAACTCTGCAGAGCTGTCAGCACTGATGTAAAGCGCCAGCCAGTGCTCTCCGGGCGCCGAACTCGGATGTGTGTTGATGATGAAGATTGCGGGTAATTTATCAAGTTTTACTTCCTCCAGCTCGTCACAAGCTAATACCCCATAAAAATGTTTTGCCATCCATCGGTTTCTACTAAGGATATTCGATAACTCCAGGGTGTTCATGACTAGTAGTAATCGTACAAGACATCTCTCCTTTGGTTAATCTTGATTATATTGTCAAATAATGCGTAAACTATCAGTGTGACAGTCCTGGTCAGAGGCTGGCAGAATCTTATCTCCAGGCGCATATTTCCGCTTTTAACCATGGAGAGGTGCTGATTGCATCCTTCATCCAGTGACAAGTTAAAGGCGTACAAATTTCTCGTTTTTCAAATGTCTCCCCATTGCCAGAACCAAGCTGTAATACTCATGGGCTACGTTTCCTTGGTTAAAATCCAGTTGAAAGGGTTTTGCGGGATACTGCTGCCTGCTGGCCATCGACATAAAGTGCTACAAATTCAGCGTCATAATGTTGAAAATTTAAAGGGTTTCGATTGTATGCGCCCATAAAACCCATGTTATCTACAACGGTTTTAGACATCTTTGTTTCGAACCATTTTAATTTTGACATCGACCCCGTTTAGCATTAATCTCTCCTGAAAAAATATGTCAGAGTGTATTGGTCCCATCAAATTGAAAACACTGCTTCTTGCTGAAAATGCGGCCCTTTTCTCTAAGCCCTGGTTTTCGCCATCAGGATCGGTCTCGTCCATAGCCCTGGAACCATCTTTATAAAACAACCCGCAGGTAAACTGTCTGGATAGCGTACCGATGCTATAATTAAGCAGGCACTCTATCATAGCTCTGGAAGGGTACGTATTGCTAGACTAGCTCACTAGGCAGTCACCCAGCGACACGTCCACTTGTGAGAAAATTGACGCAATCAGGTAATTTATGACACCCACTTTTGCAGCAGGGTCAATGTTTGCCCCGTTAGCTTTTGTGATTCGGCACCGGAGATGCAGTAGCATGTTGTTGAGGTCTAGGTAATCTTCCCCATTACCAGCGATAAAAAACTCCAGGGGGCCATTATCTGTTAAGGCTGAGAGTGGTGGCACTTCCATGTATATATTTTTTATCAATCCTTGCTTGCGTGTGTATGGTAATGCAAAAATATCCAATTCTGATTTCATACACTCCTCTTACATATTGTGTATGAGGGCCATAGTTTTAGAAAATGTATCTTCTTCTCTGTACTTTTTTGGACACCTTCTCTTGCTTCTTTTTGACTACTGTGCCTCTCTTGGTTGACACCCTGTGTTTTTTAGTGTTGGTAATTCGATCACCGGGGGTCTTTGACGCTTACCACGTGCACACACCATGACCCCCGAGCCCTCCTGCAGTCGTGCAGTTAATTGCCCCGTTATGGCTCCAGTTACCATATCTTTAGCAATATTTTGCGCAGCCGATTTTAAATGTAGCTTCGCTTGTCAGAGTCAGCCCCTGTTGTCCCACTCTGTGTCCCTTCCTCGTTTGGCCAGCAGGCGTTGCTGGTCATCCCGTCCTTCGTGTTAGTCTTTGTTCTCCCCTGTTAGCTGTCTGGCCACATGGCTCAATGCGTTGAGCATGTGGTTGCCTGTGATCCTTGTCCTGTGTTTGTATCCTGCCTCTGTTTTTGTATTTTGCTGCCAAGTGTTTCATCTGAGTTTTTCTAGTTCTTGTATCTGGTGATTTTGTATTTGGTTTTTGGTTTTGTTCCTTGGGGGTATTCCATGAAGCAGGCTTAAGGGAAAGTCTGACTTATTTCGACAAGTCAGTCTTACTTAAGTGAGAGTTCCGTTCCATCAACGTGTCTTAAATGAATCCCCGCTGAATTACCATGGTAATTTAGGCCTGTGAACAAGCATGGTCTGGACCAGGCTAACTGTCTCGTTTAGTTAAGCGTTGTCTCAAAGAATGTCCGACGTGTGGGAACAGATTCCCAAAAGATCGCTCGGTCGGATGAAATTCCACGATCTTACTACTTATGTCATGTAATCTGTTGAATTATGTGTCCTCATCTGACATAATATTTTACATTATCTGATTAAATTTTTTTGTTTATCTGTAAGGTGTACGAAAATGACATGATTTTGTTTGAGTTAGCTGGAGAATTAGTATTGTCTATACGTATATAAAAAAATGGAACCCTGTAGTCAGTGCTGTCAGTAAAAGCAAGACGAGAAAGCAGAGAATAAAAACCATCTTTTCTGAAGTAAAGCTCTGTGTGGAGAACAGAGCTGAGAATCAATATAATAAAGCCTATAAAATCGCGTCTTAGCATTCCAATTAATTCCAAAATAATTACAGTAAAATCCTGTTATAGTGGACTCGCTTATAATGGAATATCGTCTATAACGGACGAGGTCCGCTGGTCCCGGCCGTGCGCCTTTGAGAACATGCAGAAAAAGCATCAGATATAGCAGACTTGCATATAACGGAATTTCGCTTATAATGGACTAACTATTTGGTCCCCAGGGCCGCTTTTAGCTGTGGTTCTGTTCGGCTATAACAGACATGCAGTTCCGCCTACAAGGCGTGTGGCGTGCCGGTGATATCCAGCGCAGATACGTAGTGGGAATTATTAATAGTCACGCATCTGGTCAGGTAGAGTTGGATTACTACATGTACAATATAATAATCTATACCACAAGTGTGTCTGCTGGGGTGTGGCATGAGTAAATGATGTCCTGTAGTTGTGTTCTGGGCATATAGTAACTAATAATAATAATAATAATAATCTACACTTTATTAATCCCCGTGGGGAAATTCTTTTTTATGCCTCCCTCAACTTGCTCTTTGTAGAGCAAGCTGTCCACAAAGGGCAGCCACCTGTAGCAGCGCCCAGGGAGCTGGGGGTTAAGGGTCTTGCTCAAGGACCCGCAGACATGCTTAGGTGGGGCTTGAACCGGCAACCTTGTGATTACAGGCACACGGCTTAGCCCACTGAGCCACACACTGCCCTGGATGTAACGGACTGTTTTGCCAGGTCCCTTGAAGTCCGTTGTAACAGTATTTTACTGTAAAATAAAAGCGTATGCATATTACAAAGGTGAAACATGAAATGCAATTACTGTAATTGGAAAAAAAATCTGTTAAAATAATGTGAACAGGAAGATATCTTTATATTTTTAGTCACTGTCTACTTAGAAAGTTTACTACTAAAATAGCAAAGACAACAAACGGTTATTTGTGCAGAACATTTCACACGGATGTGATTTAAAGTATTTTACGGAGTTCAAATAATATTATACAGTAATAATGACAGGTGAAATCAACCCAGAAGATTCCCCGTTGGTTATGGGAATCAACCCAGCAACTTTCACCTTAGAAGATGACAGCATAAACCATTGTGCTACCATGCCGCTTTATGGCCACAGTATTGCCTTTTTTTAAAGATTACATCTTTGTATTTTTCATACAGCTCCATCAGCAGCGTTTATTCTGTGGCGGAAAGAAACACCACTCTCGTTTTACAGGCTTTCCAACTCATTTGATCGATCTATCGTTCATCCATTCATTTGGGCTTCTTAAATATCTCGGGTGTGCGCACTAAATGAGACTTCAATGTCTTGAATGAACCTTGATTAATTAAATCTGAACTGCGTTCCTGGAACGACGTGAGGCTAAGTTTAGAGATGGAGGTAGGTTGAGTGACTTTTTCGGGAAAGTCTGCTTTTTTTTAAGTTACTTTCATGGAATACCCCCTTGTGCCCCTGCTTGTGTCTTTACCTGTCTGTAATTCCCCAGTGTTAGTTCCTGTTTCCTTGGTTAGTTCTTAGTTTCCCTGTTTTTAGTTCCTTTGAGTTTATTAGTTTCATCTGTGCCCCGTTTTCCTGGTCTTTGTTAATTAGCCTCACCTGTCCTGTGTTAGTCTCGTTACTCCTTAGTATTTTAGTTCGTGCTTCTGTTCAGTTCCCCAGTGGTTCATTGTTGTTAGATGGTAGATGTTTTATTGTGAAGGTTCTGTTGTTTGTGCTTGAGTATTATTCCCTGTGTTAGATGTTACCTGCCCTGTTTTTGTAGTAGTCTGTTTACTTTTGACCCCCCCGTGGTCCTCTGTTTTTGTTAGTCCATTCTTGTGTTTTTAGTTCAGTTAAATAAACGCCGTTTGTTGTTCTTGGAGCCGCCAGTGGGTCGTCCACTTTTTTGTGCCCGTGTCTGCGCCACGTTCCCGTACTAAACCTGCCTGGGTCCATGACATCGCCATATTGAAAGTCCTTTTCAGAAATGGCACTGCCATTCTGAGGAGTCCTTGAAAAAGACCCCTCAGACCCCCGCTGTACATGACAGCGGCTCCGTTGTATCCGGGGGGTTCGTTACCTGCTTGGTTTCTGCAGTATTTCATATATCTATGTGGATCTGAAAAGCCATTGGTGCTGTACATTATTGGGG
This sequence comes from Boulengeromyrus knoepffleri, assembly GCA_026770805.1. NCBI lineage: Eukaryota > Metazoa > Chordata > Actinopteri > Osteoglossiformes > Mormyridae > Boulengeromyrus > Boulengeromyrus knoepffleri. The sequence goes on from JABJVO010000422.1 coordinate 7,476, forward strand.
GTAGTGCTGCTTAGCCAGTCTGAAATGCAGCTTTACGATTGTTTTCCCGTATCGGAAGGGTATCGCTTTGTTCTGGTTAGACTTTAACTCGATGACTATATTATCAATGTGATTCTTGCAGAGCAACACGTAATGAGTCCTGTCATACGATATTGTGACCATCGAGTTGTGTTCCCCGGCTATATATACACCCTGTAAAAGAGGCACATAGCTGTCACCCACTCTCTGATGCTCAATAATGTCTGAATACACGTAAATCGTGTAAAAGCCTGCGCATATGTCTGCGGGATTCGAAGCTGATGGTCTTTCGCCAATCTTTTGAAAAACATCAGGCTTGAAACCCAGCATCCGTGCAAGGTTACCTTTCACTTTAAAGGCCATGTGTGGTGGTCCCACCATATACACTTTTTTATCACGCTATAGTCAAATTTAAGTTTTGACATTCCTAGAGCATCATTTGTCTCACTGATTAGTTTCTCTGTAAACTAATACAGTGTCTCTGCAATGCCCCGCCTTTAGTTTGTATTGCAAGGTGGGCGGTATTCCACCGGTCACGTAAAATAAGGTGTCTTCTTCTACCAGCATATCCCATGTACACGGGTAATGTATTTCCACTAATCCTACTTACCATTTACCATTCAAATCAATCGGCTTGGTTAGTTTTGTCGTGTAGCTTGATATGGTATTGTGCGGGAAAACATCCATAGATGCATTGCTTGGGAGCGTGACATAAAAACCGCTTTCCTCCATGGCTGCTTTTGATGGAACTGCACACCACAAACACGTGCCATCGCACTTACTACTTGGCTAGGTGGGACTCAGCTGTTAAATTTGTCAGGCCACCCCAGCCATTTCACTAAAAACATTTTTTTACCACGGTGCATTTTTTCCACAACGATTTTCTCAACTTTGAAGTTTTTGTCTTTGTCTAGTCTGATCTTTTGTAGCTCTTTGGCGTAAAATGTCTCCTCTATGATTTTCCCATCATAATCTTTTAACCTATACACCGGTGGTGCTCTTGGCAGACGTTCGGCGACTGTAAAATACTCGGCTGTAAAAGTTTGCTCATATCCTTTGGTAAATTTTCCACATGCTTTCGATACCCTGACCAGATCACCAATATTAAACTTATAACGACGCTTTTCAGATGTACTAGGCATCAACCCATATATGTTATTGAAGATTTGGGCTGCGTTCTGTGCATTTACCTCAACTGGCTTCATTTTAATAGTACTGTGGTGGGTGTTATTGTAAGCACTTGCTAGATCTTGTACAATGTCCATATACCTTCTTGTATTATAAGCCGTAAAATAGTGCCACATTCGTGTCTTTAATGTACGTTTAAACCTTTCCACTACAGATGCCTTGACATAGTTACCAGTGGCGAAATGTATTATCCCATGTTTCTCGGTAAGCTTATGAAACGACGTGTTAAAAAACTATGGGTTTGTAGCTTTTTGGGGGTCCTGTCTTCAGAGAGAATGTTTTCAAACACTTTCTTTACCTCGGCACCTGTCTTGCTTTTAAGACACCGCACCCATGCGTATTTTCATAGAATGTCTATACACGTCAACATGTATTTAAAATCATCATTCTGTTCCACGTAAGCTGGCATGTCCACCAAGTCAGCTTGCCATTGAGAATCGATATTAGTCACAAAGACTCTATTCCTTTTAAAGTTAAACCTGATCGGTTTATGTAAAGTGTATGCATCTTCGCCAGACAGCCGTGTCATAACTTGTTTCTTATTTGTATTATACACACCTTCTTCATCTATCAGCTATCTGTATAATCTATCAGGACCTCCAAAAGACCTAGGGTTTGATGGTGTATAATAGACAGGTTTCAAGTACTTGTTATCCATCTTGAACCTCTAGTAATAATGACACAGTGTTTTTTTGACTCAACTCATTTTTATTTAGAAAGCATGTAAAAAATCACCACCGCTTTCATGATGACATATTTAAACCACGGTCTATACAGCTTTTTGTTAAACTTTCTAAAATTGTTAAATAAGTAAAATGGTTCGGAGTTGTACAGGCAGTGTGCCGACGCTGGCTTGGGTGGTTCACAGAGCACCCAACACAGGTCTCCTGCTTGTCCTCCTTGATTACTCAATCCAGAATACAGGCCAGTGCCCCTTTGATTATCTTCATGGCAGAGGCAGTGATGCTCCCATCCACAACATCTTCAGATAATGACAGCGCCACAAAACGCTCACAGAGCTCGTCGATCGTCGGTGCAGGGGGCCACGATATGTCCACGATTGCATACGGGTGCACACCCGCTGCACCAGCCACTGCCGGCCATTGCGCCCATGTTGGAATTGAAGGGGGCGGTGTAGCAGACACGGATCCCCATACGGACCCCATGATGCACCCTGCTGAGGGGTGAGTTGAGGAGAAGTCTCTGATGGGTTGTCCAGTCGCAGTTAAAAATTCGTTGGTTAAAGTCAGGATGCCTGTATTGATGCAGGCCATGATGGGTGCCACAGTAGGGGGGCTTCAGTGTTGCCCAGTCGCAGTCCAGAAGTTGTTGGCTGAAGCCAGGATGCTTGTGTCGGTGCAAGCCCCAGTATGGGGTCTTCAGGGGATGTCTGTTCCCTTGCCATTGCTCGCTGGGAGGTGTGTCTCTTCTTGAGTGCTGGCTCACAGGAGTGCCGGGTATTAATATGTTTTCAACATGGCTAAGCACAGTCTTCTCTCATCTCATTGGTTGTTATTGCCAGAAGTGGGTTGACCTAATGATCCACCCACCGACAACACTTTGTTCAAATTTTTTTCTCGTGCTTAGTTGCGGGGAGGGGTCGTCGAACTCCTTGCGGGCTCTGTATGAGATCAACAAATTTTTGGTAGCCATTTTGTTTCCAATTTGACAGCCCCGAGTCAGCTCTTTAAAGAAACTACTATGTGTCTCTACGCACATGCGCTACAGGAGAGTGAGAGATAGAGAGCGCATGTGCTCATTTTAACAAGGATTACCCACGTTATTCCTTGATTCTTGTTGTTGAAATGCTTAGGGCGCTTTATTTTATTATTCAAATTGGCAGAAAAGTGTTTCGACTACAGGGGTATCTGAGCTCCACTGGTCTTCCAAGGTCTCCTGCATGTGTTCAGAGGTGTCTGAGCTCCACCCATCCCCTGAGGTACTCCGCCTGTCTCCTGAGGTGCCCGTCAAGTTTACCTGTGGCCTGAGGTGCTCTGCATATCTCCTGAGGTGCTCTACCCTTTCCCCAATCTCCCCAGTGAGCTCTGCCCATTGCCGGGAGCCCTGCTTGCTCAAAAGCTACAGTCACCGCCTATTGAGGTTCCACTGGCTCCAGTGCTGCAGCCATCTCCTAGAGTCGTGCTGGCACCCACCTCAACCCATGCCTCTTCATCATAAGAACATAAGAAATTTACAAACGAGAGGAGGCCATTCGGCCCATCGAGCTCGTTTGGGGAGAACTTAACTAAT
>JABJVO010000423.1:0-10924 GCA_026770805.1 Boulengeromyrus knoepffleri
ATGCAGAGGTCACATTTCGTTGTTGCGCACTGTGTGCTGTGGTGTGTTGACAATGACCACTGATCACTAAATTCTAAAAAAAAATTCTAAATACAAAGATTGCACAAAAGAGTGTAATTCTTAATGAGGCTTTGTCGCCACCTTGTGGCAACAGTTTAGAATGTCCCTAATTTTCCACAGAGAAAACCCAGATGAAATCGCGAATACCTGGCAAAATATTTCAACGGAAGTTTCATCCTCGCTTTATTTTCATGTTAGATTCCTGCTCTCTGCGTTCATCAGCGTTAGACTCTGCTTAAAGCCTGTTACTGTGTGGCAGTGTTATTATAGTTGATTTTTCAATTTAGTTTTTATTTTCATATTAAATCTTAATTTGAAATTCTGTTCCACTTTCCTTAGTTTCTTATGTTTTGGTTTTAATTTTATACCTATATTACTACTATGTTTTGTATGTAAAGGTTTAATAATTTTATATGTAGAGATTATATCTAGTGAATGAAGGTTGTAGAGCTGTTTTATAGTGATGCCCATTTTAGCCCTTTTTGAAGAGAGAGCACCATCTGGTGGTACAGCAAATGATTCATGAAGCTTCATTAGGCCATCACTACTATTTTGTGTCTGATCTTTGGTAAATCCTTCATTAAAATGCAGTGCACATTTAGCACTAGTGTCCTCAAAACGGTCAAAGATTTTCCACGTGTTATTAATGGTTTACAAGTAAGACTGAGAGAGATCAGAAAAAAAAAAAAAAAAAAACTACCTAAACAGTATTAAAAATGGTAAAGCATTTGACATTTATTTTATTTTGGATAAATTTGGAAGCGATATTTATAGCTTTAGTTTTTCGATGACAGTAATGACCCTGCTGTGGGGCTTCCCTGGTGTCACCGTGACTCTGATCCTGCAGGCCAGCCGCATCGGTTCACCCTTGTTGATTTGTGCCCTTCATTTTTAAACTGATCAAATTATCTTCTGTGCAACTGAACATGCTGCTGCTAACACGACATTGAAATATGAGGAAATAATTTTATTCACTATATGTTTCCTGCCTATCTTAGCTCCTAAAAATGAACCCTTAGGTTTAGCATATTCATATTTCGGAACCACTTTATGTTGTTATTTTTAATTAGATACTTTTCTGTAGAGAATACTGTTCAAGTTTTTGAAATAATTAGCATCGTACTGGGAGTCCAGATCAAATACACCGAATAAAATGCTTTTATGTATCAAACGTCTAATTTAATTGTAAAAGTCTCATTTTCAGTGTCATTTTAGCTCAAGTTCTTCTCCAAAGTTGACTAAGAGTACGATCTGTCTAAATACTTTTCCGGATGGGATTAGTTAAATACCCCTGCCTGTAATCAGTAAGTTTTTGATTTGAAAGTTCATGAACAACATTAATAGATGCATCACCTGACATATACGTAGAAAAGCGCGATGGCCATGGTGGACTGATAGAACATACTCAACAGCTTGCTATACACATCAAAAGACCTGAATTTCTCAGTGCCACTGTGATTTCCGCCCAGTCCAGTCTGCGGTTCAGGTGGACCCACCTCCACTCCCTGGATGGTGACTGGTCTCAGGAGCTTCCTGTTACACTGGAGGTCCAGCACCAGCTCCTTTGTCTTGTTGATGTTGAGCTGTAGATTGTTATCCCTGCACCACAAGATGAAGTCCTCTAATAGTTCTCTCTACTCTGTGCATCTGTATGATTGATGTATCCTACAATAGTTATCTGAGAACTTCTACACATGGTAGGAGCTGGTGTTGTACTGGAAGTCTGACACATTCCCTGTGGCGCTGTAGTGCTGCTGACCACCATCTCCGACATCCAGTCCCGGAGCCTCACAAACTGCCATCTGTCACTTATGTAAAACAAGATCCAGAAAACTGTGGGGGCAATAAGCTGATTTGTCCTGAGCTTGTTCCCCAATCAGAGAGACTGGATGGTGTTAAAGGCACTGGAGAAGTCAAAGAACATGATCCTGATTGTGATGGTCTAGGTGGGCGTGGTCTCTGTGAAGCAAGTGGATCAGAGCACTGTCCACACCTGTGTGTGCCTGGTAGGCAAACCGCCAGGGATCAAGCTGGTTGGCTACCAGGGATCAAAACTTTCAGTATCAGCCTCTCAAAGGCCATCATGATATGTGAAGTGAGAACCACTGACAGGCACATTCCCATTAAAGCTCTTGATTCCTATTGATGTGCGAGAGAAAACCAAGAAAGTTAAACAGCACAGAAATAAGTCACTTAATTGCTTCACTTGCATGTATTTTAAAACTCTGAGTTACTGTGATTCTTTGTAAAGACCAATTGTCAATTATTTTACTATGAATTTGATTCTAAAATCATAACTGTAGAATTTATTAAAATAGACAAGAAATACACCAAAAATGCAGCAGTGCACAAACAAATTCTCTCAAAGTAAGGAAAATAAGCATTGAACGTGGCAATATTTTTTTTTGTCAATAAATGTACCACATTGGCATATAAAACAACTAGGGCTGCCTCTAACGACTATCATTGTATAGATTAATCTGTTGACTATTTTATGGATTAGTCGATTAATCTAACAACATTTTTTAAAAGAGTAGATGGTTAAACAAGGTAAAAGATGTTGGTGGTGTGGCAGTACTTTACGAAGATTAAAGTCCAACACGTTTTTTTTTTTGTAAATATGGTTTTCATTCTTATTTCAGTTCACAAATTATTTTCTTTTATTTAGTGTCCATTTTCATTTGAGTTTTAGTTTAATATAACGACACTGGTCCCAATAAGTCCAACGTGCACAAACTTACACACCGGCACCGTCAGTCAAAGGAGAATAAGCCCAGATTTTAGACTAAACATTTTCACAAACACTTATTCAATGAAGATTCTAATGTAGCAGGCAGACAACTTCATGGCTTTAATAATGAGTGTATTTAGCAGCTAAATGGACAAAAAAATATTAAAAAGTTCTCTGCTCTAATGCTGTTCTAATGAACAGAGCACTTACGGTGGTTTTGCCTACTCTAGCGGTCCGGCCATCATCCAGAATAGTGCCTGTGTGTTTCCTCTTCAGGTGCTCATGCATAGCACTGGTGCCGTCGTGGTATACCATTGCACTTTTGCACAGTGTAAAACCAGCTTTTTGTTTCGTGAAAATTTGAAGTATTCCTATAATTACATAGTGATATTAAAGGAAAACATCTGTTATAATTACTTATTATATCGCGGCAGCCTTAAAGACAACAATGACTATAAGATGACGCCCCACTTTTTGGCAACTTTTTTTTTTTTTTTTTTTTTTTTTTTAATGTTTTTGGAGTACCAAATCTTACCTTGTTAAAAAAAAATATATATATATCTGACAAGAATATATAACAAGTTCACCAACAACCACAACTTAAAAAGCAACCATATGCAATCAGAATAGAAGTGTATTAAACAGCAAACATTGCTAAAAACAAATGTATTATTTGGGGGGGGAGGATAATGAATATTATGAAGTCCAGAACCCTCGAGGGCACAGAGTGCTTTTGATGCAGCAGACCCACATATAATATTAATAAATGATATGACAGCTCTTTTAAAACTAATGTTACTACCTTTATTAACAGCCACTATTGGTTTAATACTAGCAGTGGCACAGCCAGAGATGCCAACGATTTACACGACACTCAGGGAAACACGCTGAACACACACATTGCCAGGGATGCCAGCTCTCACGCATCTGGCATGACACTCACGCTTTTTGACTCTCACCCAAGAAATCTCACTGGAGACCTATATTACGGTAAGTCACACTTGTTACAAAATCTCATATTTGGTGCCATCTATTCCCTTTTTTGTCTACACCCCGATTATAAGATGACACCACTTTTTCCAAACATATTTTGAGGAAAGGAAACCTCTTATATTCGGGTCAACATGGTACTACTGGTATTTACCCGAGAACAGGTGTGGCTCATCAGAAGCCAGGCAGGATAGAAAACCTACTGGATGGTAGCTCTCCAGGACCGGAGTTGGAGACCCCTGGTTTAATTGATATGATATTTCTTGTAAAATTAGGCCTTTTTTCCAATAGCTCCTAGGCCGTGGGAGCCTGCGACCCAAAACCTAGTACCAATTGTAATTCTACCCGATGCCTATAGGACACAGCAACTTTCATTCGATTTTAACAGACTAATAACAGAAACTCTTATTGAATGACATTGCATGAAACATTTACATGTAATTTACTATGTTGTTTTTAATAGTCATGCATAACCCCGAGCCAAACAGCTTAAGCAGTGCCATTACAGCAGTTTTGCCGGATCTTCCAGTCCCATTTCTAAAATCAGTAGAAGAGATATAACAATCATTGGGAGTGCAGAATACTGAAGATTTATTTTACATCCAAGAAGCCGACTTATTGCCAGCATTGAGGCCAGTACAGGCAAGAAAACTGGTGTTAGGCTGGACCAAGAATCGTAAGTTGATTTCAACCTATGTGACTTAACAATAACACATTAGTGACATTTCACTTACTTTATCCAATGTTTACTTATCTACACTGATCAGCATAACGATAACATCACCTGGCTAATATTGTGTAGGTCTCCCATGACAGCCATGATACATCTAGGCAAGACCTCTGAAGGTGTGCCAATGTATCTTGAACCAAAACTTTAGCAGCAGATCATCCTACAGATGCTCAGTCGGACCCCTTAAAAGGTGCTTCTGTAACAAGATAATAAATTTTATATATGTCACCTGTCAATGGTTATAATATTATGGCTGGTCGGTATATATCATACTCCAGAATGACATTTTCCTTATTTTTAGATATAAAACAGTTTTCGATTGTTTGTCTTTTGATTGTTTGTCTAAAAATGTCTTCCACAGAGAAAACCGAACAGCCCAATCCTCATTCCTCTCCATGCTCATCATCCTCTTCTCCATGTTCATCTCCTAGCAACTGCTCCAGTATTGTAGTAAACTGGGTGGAAAGTTTCCAGATTCCATGGCAAAAGCTGCCAGAAGCCTTGATGCAACGTTTGGAGAGGAATAAAAGACCAAGTCTACGTCTACGGAGAGAAATGGTGAGAATAGTTGTGTCTGACACCTATTCACCTGGGAAGCGCCACACCACAGAAGTTGCCAAGAAGATGGTAGCTAAGTATCCAGAATCTCTTCAAGATATAATTGATGGTGATGTCATAGGTTTTGGTTATTATTCTTTAGTTAAACAAATGCAAGCCAGAATTGAAAATGTAAGACTAAGTACTATGCCAAAGATTGGCAAACGTACACATGGTTCTGATGAAGATGATACTGATGAATTTCCACCTAAAAAAAAGCTGCAGTTCAAGACACATTTGGTTGCATCAAATGGAATTTAAAATTTCTCCCTCTCACTGAGACTACAGCAAGTCAAGAAGATAAGAAGATCCAATTGAAGAAGATGTTTGAACAGCAGGTGTGGAATCCCAAAGAAGTTGAAACCCTTTTGAAGGCGACATACTGCGCACAGCGAAAAGAAATAAATGAAGGAAAAAGCATAGAAAGGCTGTGCAAGGATTGGCCTTTTCTGTTTGAGGAAATTGGCATGTCTTACCACTTCAATGAACTCACTGGTCTTGGTCTGAAAGAAACCTTCCTCTCTAATGCTCCTAACCTACCTGAAAAATGTTGCTGCAGAGAACAACAAAATTAAGACAGCTCTCACCAAAATACAGATTTCAACAGATTTCAAAAGGTCAGCAAGAAGGATGTTCTGTAGAGATAAAGGATATGGTGCTTCTTTTGCTTGCCTATTTCGATGAAAAGGAGGACAATATCCTGCACTACATTGAGGAGACATGTATAGCCATTGAGTTACGGTTGGAAACTGTACCACTGACTCCATGCATAATTGTTTGTGGTAAGCAGAATTGTATTCTGGAATGTACAAACTCTCTGATGTATAAATTTCATGATCATTTCTAAACCTTAAGAAACAATCAATTGATGCATTTCATTTTTATTCTACTATATTTGAATCAAGGCCATACTTAGACATCATTTTGAATATATACTTTATTTCAGGAGCCTCTTGCTTTGCTGCACGAATATACATGCTAAGCATCGACCGACGAATTGTCAATGATCACATCACCAATTTCATCGCTGCCCTCTGCATGATGTTTGGCAGTTACTATTGCTTTAACATTCATTATCCTGTGGAGCTCTGCTCAACACTGGAGTTCCTTCAGAGGTATGAATGCATTGCGTAGGATTTTTTTTCTGAAGAATATATTCTGAAAATGTATCTATCTACTCGCAGCAGGGGGTGGTTGCCTGTGGGAATTGATATACTGCTGTGATTCACCTGGCTTTTGCTATGTGTTATGTTACAGAAAATTCACACTTTTATGACCAATCAGATTTGACAATTCAATAGTGTCTTGGTATAAAACAAATTAAACTAATAAAGAGAAATTACAATAACATATGCAGCCACATTGGTCTCCAGGGTCATTGGCCACCCAGGTCATACACTTTACTACAACACTTAAGTTCAAAGATAAAGCATGTCAAAGAAGTGGATCACACAGCGAAATTTTGTAAATTCAATAGAAGCATTAAGGTAAGCATCCCTTGCTATGATCACTATTCGTTATAAGAGATGAAAAGTTTACTTACCACTTAAATAATTTAGTTCATAATTTTGCAATCCTGTAGTAAAGTGTACAAGGTGCTGCTCTTGTGGTCAAATCTAGAAAAGAAAAGACCAATGTATGCTCTTGGTGGTGCCGTGGAATATCCTTTTAGGTATGTGCAGACCATACTGGAACCCACTGACTGAAGTTGCCCTCTTCTTAAGGAGTGTTACGTAGTGTGTCCTTCTTATGGCTTCTTGGGGTCACCATACATCTTAAGTTTATACAGGTTGTATATTGCCTAATTTGTGCACAGTATGCTTGCTTCTGTTTCTGGGTAATCCTTAAGTTAGTCCTGTGTAGGCCATGATTTAGTTGTACATGTTTTAAACTCTTGTGTCCCATCTCTGGTATGGGGGAACTATAAAACTGATGCTGGTTGCATGTGTAGAAGTGCATCTATGAGGATTATAAAAATGAAAGAGAACATTGAACACCTTACTTCCGTTAAAAGTTATTATTGAATAATATAAGATCCTTAAGGTTAGTTTGTCAGTGCATTTGATGTGCTTTTATATATTAAAAAGATTATGTTCATTGAAATTACTCCTATTTTTCATGCTCATTACTTGCAGTATAGTTTGATACATAACCATTACATGAGATACATGCTAACATATTTTGTGATTCCCCTCCTTGTGTGTGTGTGTTTTTTTTTAAGTTTAATTAATGCTGATGGAGGTTGAGACTTTGGACTGAAGATACGCCATTAACACCACAGCACAAAGTACTTGCAATAGTTTACACAGATGGAGAGGAAGCATGGAGAAAATTTTCTAAAGTAGGAAGTATCCGGGAATTGATTAGCACCACCAAAAGTCAGCGGACTAGTCTTGTAGAGTTAGACAGAATTTTAAGATTTGATGCAGATTTTCAAGATTTTATTGACGATCAGACTGATGGAGTGCAGGAGCTGGACAAGTTCAAGCTATACTTCATCCATTTTAATAAACAAAATTTCCAGGAAGCAAGCAGACAGTCAGCAGGTAAAATGTATTCTTTGTTCTTTTGAATTAAATAAAATAATTGAATAGATTTCTTATTTCTATGTGAAATAAGCTTGCAATTCAATGTTGTAGCACAGGCCTTATTTTTTCTGTCTTTAAGAGGATGTAAATGTGTTTGAACCGATACAAAATATACTTTGTCGATAAAATTTGTTAAATTTAAATGTTGTGTATGTTTCTCCATTTCAGAAAGATTCCTCCACTGTAGCAGAGATTGGCGTCACCCCTGGCCTGCTTACACTGCTTGAACAGGAAGCATCCATCGTCTCAAGAGAGCATGAAGAGACTAAGACACTTTCGATTCCATCAAGAAAACTGCTTGTTAAAGTCTGTCAGTAATTTGGTGGAGATTCATGGTTTGTTTTTGTTTAATGTGTACAGTTCATTTCTGTCAGTGATGAACATACTACAGGTACCATACATCTTGTTAGGACAACTGTTCAGAGAAAACCATGATTCACTAATTACTTAATTTCAATGAATTCTTATACAAAGTTAAATATTTGATTCTATTGCTTGCAAGGGAGAAACATGAGCAGGTAAAATTGGAGACTGTTTGTATCATCACTAAAGATGTGCTTCAAGTACAATAACTATAACACTAAAAAAGTCTTTTTATGCTGTCACTTTAGTTATCCATCTGTGGCCCAAAAGCTAACACTTGCAAAGGAAGTAGTGTCACTGTTTCCTTCACTAAAGATTCACGTCCCATTTGGTGAAAACGAAGAACATGTAAGATTTTCATGCTATACTTTTTTATGGACAATTTTTGAGGTTAACACTATTAACTTGTTTATATATGATTTTTTCTTTTTCCCTCAATGTTGTAAGACAGCTTATTACACATCTGTTCATTTATTGATTCCATATTATTACCAGGAACATTTTTTTTTTGATCAGTCGTCACACAGCGGGTTTATAGAAATGAGGAACCTCAGACGTAAGCTTCAGCAGAACCAACGCACCTACAATTTGAAACGCCGTCATTCTACTGAAATGCCTTCTGTGCAAAGTACAAATGAAGCAGAGCCAAGTGAATGGCTAACCCTGATCAAGAGGATGCGGCCATTATCCGAAAATGCAGCCTCAATAAAAGCTGCAGTTGACAAAACCTTCAATTACAGAAGAAAATGGATTGCAACAAAATCACCATCTGTATCTGACATCTTGCGTGAATTTCCAAGATTTCTGGACATGCCAACACAGGTAACAAACTTTGTAATTTCAACGTACACGTGTTCTTTGCATTTTTTTTAAATTCCATGTTATGCCTCTCTGCATGTTTTATTTATCTAGGACAATGGTAGGTCTTTGTTTAATCTAGGTAAGCAAGCTCAATAGTAGTTCAATATCAAAGTAAATGTTTCCTTTTCTTAAAGATAAGGCTATTTAATATTCAAGACATTTAAAGAAATCAAGAATTCAATTAATTTTGCAATGAACTGTCATTGGAAGTTAAAAATAACTTTAGACAATTGTTTATGCAGAGTTTGTGTATTAATGTATTTGGTTATTGATTCTCTGTACTCAAGTTTTCCAAAATTACTGATGGGAAAGAAGACTTGTTCCGAAAGTCAAAGAAAATTGCCTCCTTTGAGAAGACACACGACATCAGACATCTCTTAAATGAGGCCAAGAATCAATGTGATGGGGTGTGTGTGTGTGTGTGTGTGTGTGTGTGTGTGTGTGTGTGTGTGTGTGTGTGTGTGTGTGTGAGAGTGAGAGCTGGGCGATATGGCAAAAAAAAATATCACGATATTTTTTCCTGTATTGACTGATATCGATAATTATCAATATTATAGTTTCACAATGCTGTTCCATGTAGTAATGTAATAATCAAAATAATAATAAAAATAACCCTATTCTGGAATGAATAATGAATACATGTAAATAAACAGTATTAGTAAACAAATACTTATTTTCCCAACAAATTTTACTTTTAGTTTACATACAAAATTCCCTTAATTATAAAAGGTACTCAAAGAAACAAAACCATATAATAATGTAACTATGTGCAAAACTGTATACTATTGCAAATATGTTAAAGGGCAAACATAAAATAAAGCAGGACAGAACTGACTGCAACAAGTATCTTCCTCTATTCTTGGTCTCTTAAAAACTTTTTTGAGGTAGAAAAGTATCTAAACCAAACAAAGAACACTTATTCAAAAAAATGCCAAATCATGGTTAGATTATTTTGTCTGGCGCTGCAAAACGTCGCCACGCGTCACCATGTCACATGGTACAAAATCCTCGCGAGAGCAAGACGACTTGAGACAGACCGTGCAGCACAAACTTGAACCACCTCCGCGACGATACAACTTTGCCCTTATTGGCTGAAGATTTTAGTCACACGCATGACGTTTGTATCCCAGGAAGTTCCAATGCATTATCTGCTACTTCTCCCGAAAAGCACGTAAAGTAGTGAGAACTGGTTTTCAGTTCATTCACCTGGTAAAATTTTGATCATTGCTTGTGCTTCCTCAGAATTGAGCAAATGACCTTGGTGTTTCTAGCGCCATGCTCTATCAGCCAAGCAACAGAAACACACCACCGTCATGCATAATCATCTTACTGGTTACCCCGTTAACACAGCTTTATAGTATGTGTGTGGTCCGGGTATACCTTACATTGTGGGGACCAAATGTCCCCACAATGTGATAAAAACCTGTTATTTTGATGTTGTGGGGACCATTTTTTCGGTGCCCACTAGGGGAAGCTCAGTTTTATAAAAATCAGTCACCGCAATCCAAAAATTTAAAAATGTCAAAAGTATTGTATTTTGTTTGGTTACTTACGGTTAAGGACAAGGCTGGAAGTTGCCGTTGCTGGGATTAGGGTTTTTTGCCACATGGAAATGAATGTACGATCCCCACAAAGATATGAATACAAACCTGTGTGTGTGTAAAGGAAATGAGAAGTCTAAAATAAGTAGAGCAGTGGTACTACAGGTGCAGGACTAAGAAACACTCATCACATTTGTTTAGATTAAATAACATAAAATCCAAATTCCCATATATTAGGGCTGGGCGATAAAACGATCTCGATTTTTTTATCGATAAAAAATTAGGACGATCACGATGATACACTCGATCAACCAAGTTTGCTCCGTTTTAGAGAATGCGCTGAGACAGACAACTCGATGGCCTATGGAGCAGAGGTTTACTGAACACCAGCACAACAGCCAATCACCGACGACGTTGTAATTTTGCCCATCCTCCCTTAAAGAAGAAATGGGTGCGTTCGACT
>JABJVO010000424.1:0-10913 GCA_026770805.1 Boulengeromyrus knoepffleri
TCGTCCGCGTTTCAGTTTGTTTCCCCAGCCCGGTCATTGTATTGTCCGTCTGCGTTTTGCCTGCCTTACCTGTAATTTAACCCCGTATTCCCCAATACCCTGACGTCTGCGTCTTTGTCTCCGTTCCGTCCCCGCTCGGCATGACAATATTATTATAATTAAATGTGTTAATGGTTTATTGTTAATATTAAAATAATTAATAAGAAATCTTTTTAAAATGTATTTTAAATGTATTTTATTATATAATAATAATTACTGTTACTGTCTATCATTGTCTAAATTTATTTTTACTGTGTAAAATATATGTATTCATCTAGTGTAAACATGCAGGCTGAGACTGAAGCGTTACCCTATATTTCCGCCGAGAGACGTGCCGCGTGACTCATTTCCCCGTGTGTACAAGTTATCTTAGGTCGGCATTCACGGTTTGACTTCTGAGATTCAGATCGAGTTCTAGGTATTTTATTTTTTTTCGAACTGGTTGGTTCGACTTTTAAGAAATTCGAGTTCTAATGAGTTAGTGAACTGAGGTACCGCTGTATTCCATAAATTGCACTGATATGGCATTTTTGTGTTTTTGGTTCCCACAGTACATAATTTTGTTGTTATTTTGTTGTACTTGTATTGCCATTTTGCTGTTTTTGTGCTTTGTGTTGTATACATTGCTGTGTGACTTTTTTGTTTGCTACTGTACTGTCTTGGGATGTGAAGAAGTTACATTTGCATGCAAGTGCTTTCTTTTGCCAGGGAACTTTACATACTGTATTATGGAGCTTGGCAAAGTTGAAACTGGTGTCTTTGACATGAATATGTATCAGTTTGCTAAAGAAAAATGATCAATGAGAAAGTGGGAACCAACTATCATTCAGAATTGTGGAGCTCAGGAGCGGACTTGCCCTGACATTTTGATGATATATCAATGCATTTTGACTCTCATGGTTAAAATGATGCTTAAGGTACTTTTTGTTTTTGTGGCACAGACTAATTCATTGGTGGAATTATTTGCTTTAGAGAGATGAGTTAAGTGCTTTGGGTAAGTTACAGGCTTTTGCAGCTAAACCATAGTGTTGTGCTATATGCATAAACTGTTTTGAGAAAGTCTTGAGAACATAAAGTATGTTTCATGAAATGTGCCAAAGCAATCGAGAAAAACTGTAATTTGGCTTGTCTGTGTATGGACAGGTTACCGGTCCCTGATTTATGTATAAAATCACGACAGCGAGGCATGGTGCAGGCAAGAAGAGGGTGATGATCCACTGGTGGCTCACAAGACAACAGGGGTTTACTGGGGAAACTGAACACACTGGGTAAAGTACGAAACAATAGGACCACGTGGGGTCGAAAGCAAATGGGAGGAATAAGAAATAACTACCTACAAAAATATCAAAGGGGAACAACTAGGGAAACCAAGCAATACAGGGAGCATAAGTGGGCAACTTAACAACCAATCAGACAGAACACAATATGAGCAACAGGTGAAACTAATGAATGGGGAGGGATCACAGAACTGGGAAGGTTCAACTAGAAAACACTAATCAAACATTGGAAATACGAGGCTGATACAAAATACAAGTGCAAAAAACCAAATCCTAACACAAGGAGGGCGGCCCATGGATGCGAGAACTATGATAGACAGACTAGGAAAACCAAAACTAAAAACACTGGAACAGGTGAGACTGGGATGTACCAGCCTTGAACCCATAACCCCCAGGTTTATATGCTGTGGCGCAGTGCAGGGAATGGGGGAAACACATTAGGGAAGACTAGGAACTAAGCGAAGGGGAAAGGTAGAATGGCCAGCAATGTCTGCTGGCCAAATGGGGAAGGATCACAGAAGGAGGGATCAGAGGGCACCGACCCTGACAAAATATACAAATGTCAATTAGATGGTAATCTGCCTGAGACCTAAAGAAAAAAAAATAGTTATAAGGATCACTATAAGCAGTTTCCACTGTCTATGAATGGGTTGTGTCGGTTTGTTGGAGATGTTATTGCATCCCTCACAAGCTCCACAGCAATTATTATTCCCTCCTGACTGAGGTGGTATCCTTTAAGTAATTCAACATTCGTTTAATGTTTCCAAGACATTGCAACGTGGATCGATAGCAGCCATTTTGCGACTCTTTGTGAAATGGTCTTATGACTTAGGAGTCCTCCAAAGTTCTAGCACTAAGGGGCTTTATGACTTGCTTTTAGTCAAAAAAATTTGGGGTCCTACATTAAGGACTGACACACCCATTATTTTTAGGAGTTTCTCCTAAATAGGCAATTTAGGAGCTACTTTTAGCCTTAAGATGCTTTGTGAATATGGGCCCAGAAATATAACAAGTAATATAGCAAAATATTTCATATTCCTTTGGAGGAGCTGACAGAGGTGGCTGGGGTGACTGCTTGCTGCCCCCTGAGACCTGGAATCATGTGTGCAGCGGAGAATGGATGGATGGATGGATGGATAGAGTATCACAGATGTCCTCAGTCTTATAGTCAGTCACTCAGACCAATTGAATAGAAAACATTGCACAGTTTTGTGTCATTATGGGTATCACACAGAACATGAAGAGAAGGAAAAGCAGAGAGGAATGGATGAAGGTAATAGCCAAGCAAAGTAAAGGGTAGAAGATCATCTCCAAAGAGCTTCATGTTCCTGTGACCACGGTTGCTAACATTATCAAGAAGTTTACGGTCTGTGGCACAGTAGGCAACCACCCTTGACATAGCCACAGAACCAGGGTGACCATCAAAGTCAAGGTGCTATAGTTTCAAGTCACACCATCCATCACTGTCTGAAGGAAAGCGGGCTTCATGGTAGAAGACCCCACTCCAGAAATACAGACACAAAAAAGCCCAACTGGAGCTTGCTGAAATGCATGTTGACAAGGCACAGTCCATCTGGAAGAATGTCCTTTGGACAGATGAAATCAGATTAGAGCTTTTTGGTAAGTCACAGCATGTTCACAGAAGACAAAATGATGCTTTCGAAGAATAGAACACCATCCCTATTGTAAAACATGAAGCAGCCTCAGTAATGTTATGTGATTGCTGTGCTCCCTCGGGTGCCTTGAAATCTGTGCACAGCACAATGAAATCAGAAGATTATCAAGGCATTCTGGAAACATACTGCCCAGCATTAGAAAGCTCTGTCTCAGTCTCAGTTTTGTCCGTAATGCAGAAGGGTGGATGCCGATTCCTTTTCTGAGTTTCACCTTATTTGACAAAAAATTGTGATCGCACACATTATCATTTGTAATCAGTCTATATTGTATACATTGAAAACACAAGTGTTTGGAAGATTTGTGTAATGTTTTAATGTTCTTTTGTACAACTGTCTCAAATTAATCTCCCCTGTCTTGAAACCTGGCAAAGGTTTATTTGGAATAAAATGAACATTGAATTCATAACTAGGAAGTATTGTGTAATTTTATTGCTTTGTAAAGGTTTACTGTATCTACACAGCATATCAACATATGCATCAGCTTGTACATCTATGGCCTGAAGAATGTGATCTAGCTCACTCATATACACCCAGGTTCAAAAGGAGCACAGCAGATAAATGTATGTAATGTCTGTGGATTTCACACATGAATAAATGCTGATGTGTGCACACTGTCCAGCGTGTTCCTGTGTGTGTTGCAGACATTGACGAGTGTGCCACACAGACACACACCTGCTGGAATGACTCTGCGTGTGTGAACCTGCAGGGGAGCTTTGACTGCTTGTGCACCTCCAGCCCTCCATGCACGGGAGACTGTCTCCACCAGGGGGCGCTTAAGCAGAACGGGCAAGTCTGGACTCTGGAACAGGATCGCTGCTCTGTCTGCTCTTGCAAGGTGGGTAACTCAGAATGCACAAGCTCTGCCCCTGTTAAGCAGGCTCGTCCAAACTGAAACCCCTGTATATATGGGTTATATTCTGCTTGTTCCCAGAGCTAGTGTCTCTTAATGCAGCATCCATAATTCTGCCGGTCTTTATTTCATTTATCTCTTTTCTTGAAATAGGCAAATATACCATAAGGTATTTTTTTTTCAATTCGGGTTACAGCCGAAACACACTCTAAAGAAATCAGCATGATATTACCCAGAGAGGTTCTCATAATTCACCTCAATGGGTCTTAAAGGGGCTTATGTGCCTCAGTAGATTTTACCATTTACTCTTTAGTTACACTGAGGTGCTTTATGTACCAGCATCTCTCACAAGCATGAATATGCCATGAATGCCAAAGCATTAACAGAGTCCTCTGTGGAACATACCTGTCACTGAGATCACCCTGAACTAGACTGCAAAGCTTACAAGTACTCTCAAGATGCTTTCTGTCTTATATAACCATCTCCTTGATTATGAAATATGACTTACTTTGAGAAATTTCTGCTCTTGACTATTACAGATATTTCTCTGTTCAGTAGAAAATGCAGGGTTAATCTAATATCACCGTTTTTTTCTGAGGTAAAAGTCCAATCCATTGCTTTTCTGCCAATGCCATACAGTTTCTTACTGGATGTGCCCCAAAAACCCTGGCAGCAGTGGAACAGCAGGGAATTCAGCTCTACCAGTAATGACCTCTGCTTTAATACAACAACCCCTGTTCTTTTCATCAGGACGGCACGGTCACATGTAGGCGGATGGCATGTGACTGCCAGAACCGCAGTGTAGATTTGCTATGCTGTCCAGAGTGTGACACTCGACAGAGTAGCCAGTGTGTACACCAGAGTGGCAGCATGCTCTACCACAGCGGGGACAAGTGGATCTACAGCTGTCAGCAGTGCAGATGTCTGGTCTGTATACTCACAGCACTGGGTCATCTTTCTTGGCAAGGAAGTTCTAGTAACTGACTCCTTTAATATACATTTTATACATGCACCATCTGTCATACTGGGCATAGAGTATAATAGAATAAACCTGTTAAATTCTTTACTTACATTATTGCCACTTATGTTTGCTTTTTATATATTCAAAAACATGTGGAAAGGTCAGCAATAAGGAAGGTATGTCCTCTGTCAGTGTTTCCCAATCTGGTCTTCGGGGACCAGCAGACAGTCCATGTTTTTGTTTGCTGGGAGGGAGAAAAAATGTGGTTTGTCTGGCAGGGAGCTGGGAGGGGGCAAAAACATGGACTGTCTGTGGGTCCCTATGGACTGGATTGAGAAACACTGCTCTATGTATTTGTTATAATATAGAGGTATAATATAAAACACAGGCATGACCCTTAAATCTAGTATTTGAATCCTTTTGTTGATAGATAACTATAAAATGGTATAATGCGTTGATGCACTAGACATTCATACAGAGTAATAATAATAATTTGTTAATAATATTGTTAAAGGAACAGAGCTAGAGGAGGAACCACAAATAAGCTGTAAATGTTAGACATTTGTTTTATACTCTGTGTTTTTTTTTTTTTATTAAGTTTGCACTAATTTGAATTTTGATGAAAAAAGAAATGAATGTATGTGTAAGTAATTGAAGCTAATTTGTAAAAGGCAGTGAGTATACCGACAGTAACCAATTATTATTTTAATGCATGCAATTTTGGTCTCTATCGCTAAAACGTGACCTTTCTTACTTTGGAGTGGCTTATTTCATTTCTCCTAATTGGCGAGTGCTGTGGCTGCCTAATTTGACTAGGACTCATGTTACAGTGACAGCTTTGCAATTAACTGGGAAATAATGGGACAGTAACCTGGAGCAGTGGAGCTCATGCGCCACTTGGCCGAAATGGCATTTTTTATAGTTTCTGCCTGCAGGTGACTGTATGATTAATATCTTCCACCCAGCCTCCATTTATGGTTCATCATGTAAGAATACCTGTTCGAATGCCGTCTTGGCGGCTTCATCACACAAGCCGAGTGTGTTAACCTTCCTCCTCCTCTTCCTCCTCTGTATGTACCAGGCAGGAGAGGTGGACTGCTGGCCCTTAGCCTGTCCCACGCTCTCCTGCGAGTACACGGCAGTGTCTGAGGGCGAGTGCTGCCCACGCTGTGTCACAGACCCCTGCCTCGCCGACAACATCAGCTACGACATCAGGAAAACGTGCGTGGACAGCGCTGGCATCACACGCCTCAGTGGCTCCGTGTGGGACGTGCCCGGGTCTCCCTGTACCACATGCATATGCAAGGTAATAAAATTTGCTGCCAGGGTTCCCTGCACGCAGGGTAACACATGGCACCATATTTACCTGGGTAGCTACTAATGACAATTTTTTTCCTCTTCTGTAGAACGGGAATGCCTGCTGTTCAGTGGAGTTGGAATGTCTTATGAACAACTAAACACAGCTCTTACTGAAGGCGTAGAGTGCTTCTCTGGTTTAAAGAGCTAGCTGTGTTATTTTTTAAGTTTTATTTTTGTTCTGCAATACACCAGACTATGGCCTAAGTGTCAACACCTTGGTGGCGACTGGAGCTTTGCTTTCAGAAAGAACGGTCGCTCTACTGGCTGTAGCACCGGGAGATGCTGCTAAAGCCCTAGTGGACTGAACGTGTCTGTCACGAAAGCGAGATCAACCCACGATTTCTCCCGGTCCTCCTTGGTCAGTGTGTCATGTTTTTAGGTTTTTGCTCATCAAAAGAGAAGCAACATGAACTAAACAGGTTACTGGCAGCACTGTTACTGATACGTTTAAGAAGGGAACATTTTTTTTGAAAGAGCAACAGCCTCCCTCTTAACTTCCGAGGTGGCAACTGTATAACCCCATTATGGGGGCTCCCCTTTCAAAGAGAACCAGTACCCAACAATCGCCCAGCTAAATAAGTAGTTTACATAGTCTAATAACTAAAGACATTCCTAAAATCAGGATAAAGTTGTGCACAGTAGCAAATTCAGTAGGTAGAAAGCAAGGGCGTAGGTTTGGTTTCAAAGCTGGTAAGGACCAAATCAGCCCCGAACCCACTCCACCAAACACACACAGTACTCCCACAATATTGGAAGGGACATGTCTCTACTGTCCATGCCCCAAAAAATGTCCTTGGTAGACAAATTCCTCCAAAAGAATAACTCCAAAAGATGTTCTCATATTAACAGTGACAAAATGTCAGAGAGAAACCCTCTTTCTTGTGTATGTGTGTCTGTATGTGTATTTATAAATATATAACTATGTACTGTGCAAATGTCTTCGGCAGTCAAAGAAAATGTTTAAAGCTCTTTATCTGGGTAGTACTTGTGTGTCTGGTAAAAAAAAAACACAATTTAACATTAGAAAATATGCAAATTGTCCATAACACAACAAAATCTAACAATAATTTGTTCTCCAAGAAGTCACTGGCATACTGTGGGCTGGCTTGAAGAACACCACTTCAGTTCCCAAACCGCTCCTCAGGGGCACTGCATTCATTACACGTATTCACTACATTTAACCACAGCTCAATTAATTAGATATTTTAATTAGTTAAATAATAAGCAATGTACTGTTTAGCCAAACAAGGTGTGCTAGTGGCCAAAGAATACAGGGGTATATTAGGGCTGCCAGGGTTACTTTCGAAGACCTTTTCAAAATGCTAAGGAGATATACAATGAAGATCATTTTCTTTGACTTTTGCACAATACTATGCATGATGTATATATGCACACACACATGCACAGGATGAGCCTTGGAGTAGCACAGTAGCGATTGGCAGAGACAGCTAACAATGCCAGTTTTTTTTTCAGCACTCAAAACAGCCCCCACTCCTTTTGTCATTCGTGGAAATGTAAATTGAAATGGCACTATATGAAATGACTAAAACATTTTCCCTTAGATTTTCTGTGTAAATGTAAAATACTGAGCATTTGTTCATAATTTCCAAAATTGTGTATTTATCTGAATTCGGTGGGGGTTCCTTGTCTGTAAATACTGTGTAAAGCTAGGACTATATCAAGAAGACACTGGACGTGTTAATATAGATTCTTCAGTCCTAAGCTACCTACTTGTAGGAGAAAGCAAAGTGTGTATTTTTTAACAACACTGATTTTGTGTGTGTATTATTGTCCAAAACTCGTAGTATTGGTTAGCATAGAAGCACTGATTATTATTTCTATTATCTGACAGCAATGAAATCTGTCAATTCTAATGAGGAAAAATATGGAAAGAATAATGATCAGCCTTGAACAATACGAATTGCACTGTCAGTATATTGCTGATCTCACATTTGGTGTCATATTGTAATTAATTGATTTTATCTGCCATAAAATTGTCCTTTAGAAAGAACCTGAATGAAATACACAAGAAAACGTCTTGTCATAACTTGATGGCTCCTTTTTTGGAAAAAAATATTCAACTCACAAACTGGCTAAATATTTCATTCAAGTACTCAGTGTAACATTCTACGGTGTACAGTATCTCTTCTGAGTTCACTAAAAGTCAGCATTGTGATGGAGAACTCTGTACATTTTTTCATTTAATAAATATTTTAGTTGTTTAACTGTAGTGTCTGTTTAATTGCTGTTGTTTGCATTCCTAACTACTTTTAGCTCTAAGTGAGGGATTAATTTCCCTCACAAAAAGTTGAAATCTGTATGTCAATACAATTTAGTTATAATAACATGGCATTAAAGATCTGCTTAAACAAATGGGTTGACCTATTTACTATGATGATGGTTCTAGTCTCACAGTCATGCTGGGAACTCCTACAGTTACTCATGCTTGATCCTAATATGTATTGTCTTTTGACACATGAGCCGAGTCCTCCTTGTTGCCTTGATGTGTGAAATTATTGTATTCCCTAGACTCTGGGGAATATATAGGGTTTTGGGACCAGTCTGCCTCTGCAGAGACTTTTCTTGTTAAGAAGATAACTCAAAAACTGTTTGCAGAGGCATTGTATGGGTGATGAAGTAGAACTGCTTAGATTACATAACAGATTGCCCCAAAATTGAAGGAGTGCCACATGGTGATAGTACAAAACAGCAGTTTCAGAGTTTTGATCCCTTTAGCGCCATAAATATTTCACAAATCTTTTTTCAAACATAGCAGAAGTATTGAATGGGTGTTGAACAGGAATTGATTAAATTATGAGACAGATCACCCCAAAATTATAGATGTGCTACATAGTAATAGCAAAAAAGACAGTTTTGACATGACACCATTAAGATAATAAGTCAAAAAATATTTGATGTATCATTTTCAACCTTTGCAGAGACATTGTATGGATGCCAAACTGGAGCTCATTAAATTTTGAGACCCCCCCCAAAAGTGAAGTGGCGTCATGTAAATTGTTTTCTTCCCTCTCTGTGCCATTGCCAATATTAGACCAATACTGGTTAATAAAGAGTGCAACTTCTCTTTTTAAAGAGCTATAAAAATTATAAATAAATTCAACTGAAAAATAGCAAATTGAGAGCGCAATAAATTAAATCATGTGAGCATTTTAGGGATTTTGTGTTACAGTTGGTCATAGTGCAGAAGAGGATTTTATTGAAAATAAACATTTAGACATATGAAGGATGTAGATATTATAAATTACATTTAAAGTCAAGAACATTAAAACATACAAAGAAATGCAGTTCACCACCGAAGTGGTTGTTAAAATTAGCAGTTTTCCAAATGAAATCCCAACAACAACAAATAACCACTAATCAGACGCTGACTTGTCCTTTATGTGTTTTAATCCAGGCAATGACATTGAATATAAATTGTATGTTTAGAAAGCAGATCCAGTTTGGTGAGTTTGGTGAGCATGTGGCGTGGCAGGCAGGTTGCAGGTGATTGAGAGGAAAATAAGAGCAAACAGGCAAACAGGTGGGTACGAAGCAGACATGCAGATGTATGTTGCCAGTTGCAATAAATCAACAGCGAACGAAAAGCAATGATTGAACGGTAAGCAATGAGTCCCTGACTGAACTGACATGCCATTTTTATCTACAAAATTTTTATCCAGCCACTAAATATCAGTTAAATTAAAAAATCCCCTGCATGTGCCCTATAATGGACTAGTTCCAACTGCCTCGCACCCTGTGATGGACTGGTATCCCATTCAAGGTGTCCCCTGCCTCATGCCCAGTGATGGGCTGGTATCCCATCCAAAAAATTTTCCAGAACATTACAGAAAAGTTTAGAAACTTAAATATTGCTCCTGCAATAAAAACAATATAACTGCATTCCATATTTTGAAGGAGAACCCTGAAAACACCTAAGGGCAATAATAATTCTGATTATAACATTCTGCGAAAAATATGAACTTTGCAATTGCAACAACAAAAACATGTGTTCAATATTTTAAATTTTCTCAGATTTTAGACTCTTCAAAATAACCCTTTTTGGCATCAATGACAGCATTGCTGACTCTTAATTGGCATTAATTTAATCAGTTTCCAGATGTAGCCACCTAGAATGGTTCTCCGACAGTCCTATAGGACTTTCCACAAGTGCTGGACACAAGTTGGCTATCTTTCTCTTACTTTATGTCAGGGGTATTGTTGGGGACAGGTCATATGTCGCAGCACTCAATCTGATTATCACAAGATAATACTTACTACATAACCTTGAGGTGTGCTTAGGATCATTATCATCAAATGGTTTTCAGTAGGTGTGTCCTGGAATTTTGACTGAAATATATACAATTATCACATTACATGCCATTTATAGATACTACTTAACTTTTCAGTTGCATGTAAAATATTGACTCGATTAACCTACTGTTGGAAGCACCATGGACTTTCATTAAAGACTAAGTTGCTCTTCCCTGCTAATGGCTGAAGTCCCAACTGCATAATATAGACATTTGATTTCATCTATAGAATCAACCTCTTTGCCCTCATTCAAAGTCTTTCCAGAGAAGGCAAAATTCAGATAAGACAGTATGAGACATCAGGGCCCATGTTTCCGAAAATTGATCAGTTTCACCCAGACAGACGTGATCAGTATAAGTGGTTTCCACCAGTGATGCCAGTAACGCGTTACTTAGTAGCGCGTTACTCTAATATGACCAATTTTTCCAGTAACGACTAAT
>JABJVO010000425.1:0-10905 GCA_026770805.1 Boulengeromyrus knoepffleri
ATTGGTTGATTAGATAATTGCATTAATGAGAAATTGAACAGGTGTTCCTAATAATCCTTTAGGTGAGTGTATATGGGTGACAAGCGGATTATGCCGTCCCATACAGCTGGCATGGCACGACTCAGTGATGACTTTGAAATACCCGATCGGTCCGCAAGTTCATGCTGAAAAGCTCCTGTGGCTAAAAACCAGGGGTGGATAGAGCTTGTAACGGGACAGGTATGGCACAATTCCTCATTGTCTGCCTTTGTAAAGCTGGCCCCAGTTCAGCACACAGCTCCAAGAGGATAGCTCTGGGAAATCTGAAGCGACTTAGAAGCCAGTTATCATCATGGGCCAGGAAATCAGTATGATCCCTGAATACGCGCTCTCTTCTAATTCTTCCATTTGCGATATCTTCTAGTAATGCAAGAGCAGCCATGGTAGTTGCAATAGTTCGGTCTTTTTCTGCACTGTTTTATTGTTACAAATTGATTAAAATCAGGTGCCGTACATTTAATGTCGGTATATTGGATAAAGTCAGCGTCACGACTGTGAGTAAAAAGGGAAACTACAGTAGCAATGACTTGCCACTGGGTGCTGCCCCCATCTATGACGTCATAAGCGGGATGTGGCATATCCTTTGATCTGATTGGTCGAGGGGGGTTTTGGCCAAATGGTACCATACATGCTTATGCCACGTGTTGCCAATAGGGGGACAAATGGTTTGGGGGTGTTAATGGTTGCCGTTAAAACTTTAATAACATCGCGACCGCTTTCGTGATGATATGTTTAAGCTGCGGCCTATACAGCTTTTTGATCAGTTGAAACGTGTCTATTATACGCCATCAAACCCTGGGTCATTTGGTGGTGTAGATAGATTATACAGGGGCACCCTTTGTTAAATTTTTTTTCTCGAGTTTATACATTTTGCCCCCAATTTGACAGCGTCATGGTTAAGGGGTTATTTGAAATAACATGCGACGTTGTCATCATACAATACAGTGTCAGTGTCACAGAACCAACCATGTACAACCCTGAACAGAAAACGTGAATCAAACTTCAAGGGTTAACTCATAACTCAGACGGTGGCTATAGGCATTACAACAGGTAGACCAAAGAAGCACCGGAGTTTAACAAATAAAACATTAGATAGAAACCAGCAGAAGACTCTGACATAAATAGGGGGCTAAACGGGGTGGAACACATGAGGACTGGTTAAGGGTTACATAATGAGGAAATATACTGGATGAGAGTGAAAACTGCATGGTTAGAAGAATTGTTCCAGCATGACCAGCATGACACATGACATCTACAATCAACAATTTAACCAATAATTGTAGCTTTGCAGGTTTCATGGATGTAGATACTGTAGAGTAAAAAGTAAAAGAAACTCCATTTCAAACACTACTTTTCATTATTATTATTTTATTTACTTGCACGCAACAAAATAAAATAAACCCATAAAATAACATTTGAAAAGACATTCACGCATGTGACTAGTGTCGCTCCACTCGCCAGTAAGCCAGAACGGCTGTATAAACGTCGCTCGTGTGTTGAGGGTCTATAATATCACGCATTAGCCCCTCCAGCGTAGTGCGTATATCACTAACATATTTCAGCTTATTTACAACGGTATCAATAGCCCATTGAACAATTGCTGCTGGTGGCGGATTTGGGGTAAACGTCGTGATACAGTTTGCTAATATATCTGCAACCCGTGGCGTGCACAGCTTTTTTGCGACCCTTTCAAAATTATAAAGCAGATAAAATGGCTCTGGACCGTTGTAACACATGTGCCAGCGTAAATTGGGGCAGTATGCTGCACACGCCTCACAATCATCATCTATTACCGTATCCATAATCCATGCCACAGCCCCTTTAAGAAAGAGGGTTTCCTCCCAGTCTGCCATATATATATTGGCGTAAGCGGGGGCAAACATTTTGCCCATTGCCGTACCCTGTACCTGGAGATACATCTGGCCATCGAACTCAAAATCATTTCTGGTAAGATTAATTTCCAGCAGTTCTAAGAGCTGTTTATCGGGTCTGTCTAACTCTGGATATTTAGCAAAGGCTTTTTGCACTGCCTTAATGTGACGGTGCGTCACGACGTAATGCTGCTGCGTATAGCGGGGCAGTGCGGTAGGCGGGAGGGAGAGAGAGAGGAAGTAGTTTTTTTTTTTTTTGTGTGTTCGAGTGGGAACGGGTGGCGTAGAGAGAGTAAGGAGTAGAAGACATCCGCTAACCTGACGGACAGTAAGCGGAGTTTTAAGAGATCGCTGCTGCACACCCCATTTGCTGCGTACGCTGCAACCTGGCAGGCCCGCCATGTTCTAACTATTAATTGAGGCCTCTACCGTTAGACTCTGAGCGCTCAGTAGGGTGACAGGGGCTGGGGTTTCATTAATAGAGGGGAGTCAGGTTGTTGGTGAAACTCAGTTTGGTAATTGCAGTCCTCTTTTGTATGTGTGTTTTGGTTCCTTACATTTAATAACTTGATAAATATTCCACAGTGAATAAACTGCCTGTGTGTTCAAATTACCTTATCCTGGTGTACAGTGGTTATCCTGCTTCTATTAGGTAGGCTCTCTCCGGAGTAGGGGCGTCTCACCTGCTACTGCTGAGTACCTCGGTGGGAGGGGGGGTACAGGGCGGGTACTTAAACACCACGCCATCCCCAACAGTACCACACTCCAGGTTTGCACTGTGACGCTGATAGGGAAATCCTGGAGCCTTAGCCGATCTGCTCACGTAGTGCATGTAGCAGACTAGGGAGGCGGTCGGTGAGGGTACAAGGACCCAGATCCTGTTGTATCTTCTCCATCCGGAGGGTTGGGCAGCCTAAACCCCTACTACGCAGGCTGTGGCCCAGCCTGTTACATTTTTGGCGTCACGAACAGGATCTACTCCTGTGGGTCTGTAGAGGTTGTGCTTAGTGTTCTAGCTTCCTTGCGATACTAGTCTCAGGCATGGAGGAGCTGCGCAGAGAGTTTGAAGCCCTGCAGGTTAAGTTTGGGGAACAATCTGCTAGGTTAGGAGAGCAGGCTGCTTTACTAGAACAGGCTAGGAATGATCAGAGAGAGGCGTTGTTATTGAGCAACAAACAGACGCCCAGAGGGCCCCGGTCGCAATGTACATCCCCCGAGAAAGGAAATGCCCTGATTTTAGTGGCTGCTCTACCCCAGGAGAGTTAGGTGTAGAGGAGTGGGTGGAGGCCATGAAGTCATACTTCAAGGTTTCCAGGATACCTGAAGAGGATCAGATGGAACTACTGAAGCAGCACCTGAAGGGGGAAGCCAAACTAATGGTTAAGCTCATGCTGGGTAGTGCTAGGACAGAGGTGGCTGAGATATTTAAAGTGCTTGAACAGACGTATGGTGATAGGGTCTCTATTGGCACCAGGCTTAGGGAATTCTATGATAGGAAACAGTTGCCAGGGGAGAAGGTACGGACATATGCGTATGACCTCCAAGAGAAGCTTTATCAGGTGCATCAGCGAGACCCAGAGCGTGTCCCAAATGTTGGAGTCCTGTTGAAAGAGCAGTTCGTGCTTGGCTTACGAGATGATACTTTGCGAAGAGAAATGAAGAGGCAGATAAGAGAGCAACCCGCACAGTCTTTCCTTGAGCTTATGCAGGCTGCT
This sequence comes from Boulengeromyrus knoepffleri, assembly GCA_026770805.1. NCBI lineage: Eukaryota > Metazoa > Chordata > Actinopteri > Osteoglossiformes > Mormyridae > Boulengeromyrus > Boulengeromyrus knoepffleri. Next base: position 3,626 of record JABJVO010000425.1, read on the forward strand.
ATTGCCTGGTCGGAAGAAGAAGAGGCACCAGCAGGCCTGGCTAGGCACCCAGTGAGGGGGGCTGTTCACGCTGCTGCTGCTGAAAATGACGTTACACCACTGACATTAGAAGCTCTTCATAATGCCATCAAGCAGTTGTCAGATCGGCAGGAAGCACTCTTCCGGTTGGTGCATGAAGTAAACCGGCCAGGGGTGTCCCGCTCAGTTCAGAGGCGATCAGCTCTTCAAGACGAGCAGGGTGTGCGACTCTGCTACACCTGTGGCCAACCTGGGCATATTAGTCGGGTCTGCCAGCAGTCCAGAAGCGGGAATCAGAGGCCGATCCAGAGTCCAGTCGAGGCAGGTCGGGCCAGTAGCGATGTGCAGGGACCTGTCAGTGGCGCTGCGGGAGTCAGGACAGTTGTAGCGGGGGAAGAGGGGCTTAGGCCTCCGATGGGTAGTGCAATCGGCGAGTGCCTCTCCGTAGAGGTGTACATAGGGGGTGTGGCTGTTGACTGCCTTCTGGACACTGGGTCGGAAGTCACAATGATCTCTGAGGCCTTCTTCCGAGAGCACTTTGGGGAGGCTGGATCTTCTCTGTCTCCCGCCAAGTGGGTTCGACTCACTGCTGCGAATGGGCTTGACATTCCGGTTATTGGGTGCTTGGAGACAGACGTTGTGTGTATGGGGAAGGTGTTGTCAAAGAAATGTGTTTTTGTATTGAGGGATGAGCAGGCCAGTTTAAGGTCTAGATGTAAGGTCCCTGGTATCTTGGGGATGAATGTTTTGGGGGAGCTTAAAGATTTTTTCCCTGACTTTATGGGCACAAAGAAAATTAATCGCGGTAGTTGTCACCCTGGAGTAGCTAATCTGGGTCGGGTTTTGGCTGAAATTGAGAGGGAAGAGCGCTGTGCAGGCCCAGGGGGGAGACTTGGCTATGTAAAGGTGGCTGGTAAGCGACCCATCCTTATCCCCCCACTTAGTGAGAAAGTGATTGAGGGCCGTTGTGGGGTGCCTCCCAAATCAAAGTGCTGGTGGAAGCCACAGCCGGTGTAAGTTTGCCTCGTGGGCTGCTTATTGCAAACACCTTAGCTCACGCTGTAAATGGCACAGTCCCAGTTCGGGTGCTTACCTCTGATACAAGACCTATCAAGCTGCCTGCGAGAGTGCGGTTGGCGCAGCTGAGTAGACCAGAGAAAGTTGTACCAAAAGAAGTCGTGTCTGTGGAAGAGGTCGATGGCGGGTTGTATGTGAGTGAAATAACAGCTAATGCGATCCCAGTGAAGGAGCCTCAGGGGCAATTACCAGTCCCAGTGGAGGCTAACCTCCAAGGGCTTACTCCACTACAGATACAAAGGCTGTCTGAGTTGTTGGTGAAGCACCAGGCTGTATTTTCCCAACATGATAGTGATTATGGGTTTACGACAACAGTGACCCATCATATCAAGACAGGGGAGGCCCACCCTATTAAACAGAAGCATCAGAGAATTCCTCCGCATGTGTTTCAGGAATTCAAGAGACATGTTCAGGATTTGGTGGCACAGGGGATCCTGACAGAGAGCTGTAGCCCCTGGGCTTCTCCCGCTGTGATTGTAGTCAAGAAGGACAGGTCTGTGAGGTTCTGTTGCAATTACCGGAAGTTAAATAAGGTGACCTACAAGGATGCCTACCCGCTCCCCAGAATAGAGGAGTCGTTGGAAGCCTTGGGTCAGGCAAAGCTGTTCTCATCATTAGATCTTACTGCAGGCTACTTTCAGGTTGCAGTGGCTGAGGTGGACCAAGAAAAGACTGCGGTGACTACACCATTTGGGCTGTACCAGTGGACCCGGATGCCATTTGGCCTTTGTAATGCGCCAGCGACTTTTCAGCGCCTTATGGAGGTGGTCCTAGGAGATTTAGCATTTGAGGTTCTCCTGATATACCTCGATGTCTTGGTTTTTTCGGCAGACTTCGAAAGTCATTGTGAGAGGTTGGATCTTGTTTTTAGCCGGCTTAAAGAGCATGGTCTTAAGCTTAAGCCCAAAAAGTGCTTCTTGCTGAAACCAGAGGTGAAGTTCCTGGGTCATGTTGTGTCTGCCGCTGGGGTACAGGTAGACATGGAGAAAGTGAGGGTCCTTGTTAATTGGCCAATCCCTCGTTGTACAAAGGATGTAAGGCAGGTGGTTGGGTTTATGTCATATTACCGACGCTTTGTACCAAACTTTGCCCGACTAGCAAGACCATTGCATGCTCTATCAGGAGGGGCTAGGAGAGGTAAGAGGGGAGAACAGTTGACCTTCTTCCTCTGGAATGAAGATTGTCAACAAGCATTTGACAGTCTTAGGCAGAGTCTTATGGCATCCCCTATCCTTGCATATCCAAACCTAAAAAGCCCCTTAATTTTAGCAACAGATGGTAGTTCCCTTGGGCTGGGCGCGGTGCTTAGTCAGGTCCAGGATGGTGTCGAACGTGTGATAGCTTTTGCTAGTAGGGGTTTAAGGGGCTCAGAAAGGAATGATAAAAACTACAGTGCTTTTAAATTGGAACTGCTGGCTCTTAAATGGGCCATCACAGAAAAATTCAGGGACTTGTTGATGTATTCCAAGTTTACTGTGATTACTGATCATAATCCTCTACGTTACTTGGAAACTGCCAACTTGGGGGCTATAGAGCAGAGATGGGCTGCCCAGTTGGCAGAGTTTGATTTTGAGGTGCAGTATAAGCCTGGAAGTCAGAACACCAACGCTGATGTCCTGTCCCGCATGGCTCTGGCCTTGGAGCCAGAGTTACCGGATGCAGAGAAGGACTTCTTGCTGCTAAATGCGGAGGAAGTGCGTGCCTGCTTGTGGCCGGGGCAAGTGTCAGCTCCTGGAGTGTCAGAGGTGCGTGTCGCTTCCCAAGTGGCTACGGAGGGGGACACAAACTTATGGCGGTGGGACGAGATCCGACGGCTCCAAATGGATGATGCTGAAGTAGGCCCCACACTCAGGGATGTAGAGCAGAATAATCAGCCAGTGGGCCGACAACTGAAGGCTATGGAGCCAGCTCGCAGAAAGCTAATCTCGCAGTGGGACAGATTGAGGTTGAGTAACGGTGTTTTGTTTAGACGCGTTGCTGACCCGTGGGATGGTGAGGAGGTGCACCAGTTAGTTGTGCCGGAGATGCTCCGGAGGCTAGTGTATGAGGCGCAGCATGAGCATGGTGGCCATTTCAGTGCAAGGGGCACCCTCCAACAGATGAGGAGGGGGTACTATTGGCCTTTAATGGGCAAAAACGTGCAGGACTGGGTAAGACAGTGCAAGAGATGTGCACTGGCCAAGGACGTCTTCCCAAGGATTCAGGCCCCAATGGCGTGCATGAATGTGACCTCACCATTGGAGGTATTAGCTATAGACTATACTGTATTGGAGAGGTCGGTAGGGGGCTACGAGAACGTGTTAGTCTTGACTGATATGTTCACCCGCTTCACCATAGCGGTGCCGACGAAGGACCAGACGGCTAGGACCACGGCTGAGGTCCTTGTCAGGCATTGGTTTGTGTACTACGGTTGCCCCTCCCGAATCCATTCAGACCAGGGCCGTAGTTTTGAGGCAGGGGTGATTAAGGAGTTGTGTCGCATTTATGGAGTTTCCAAGAGCCGCACGAGCCCATACCATCCTCAGGGTAACGCTCAGTGTTAGTGTTTTAATAGAACGATGCACAGCATGTTGTGAACCTTGCCTCCTGAAAAGAAGAGGAACTGGACGGAATACCTACCTGAATTGGTAATGGTTTATAACAGCCATGTCCACTCTTCTACTGGGTACGCGCCTTTTTATTTGCTTTTTGGGAGAGACGCACGGTTGCCCAGGGACATCCTAGGTGGGGTAGATCTGGAGTCCGAAGGAGCAGAGAACCTGGACGACTGGGTCCTGGATCACTATGGGCGTCTCAAGACAGCATATGAGGCAGCGCAGGCCAATGCTCAAGAAGCTTCTCAGAGGCGAAAGAGAGTATACGATAGGAACTCTCATGCTGCTCTTCTCCAGACTGGGGACAGAGTGTTGTTGCGGAACCATCGGCATAGGGGAAGGAATGAAATCGAGGATAAGTGGGAGGAGAACCCTTATCTGGTGGTTAAGCAGAACAGTCCGGACATACCAGTATTCATAGTCAGGCCTGAGGGGGGCGGAGCTAGCAGAGTTGTACATAGGGATCAGCTCAAGCATTGCACTTTTCCCACGCAGCGTAGGGCTCATGTTGTTCGTAGGCCTAGGGGGACGGAAGGTCACTCCGATACTGAACAGCCTGATCTGGTCTGTCTCACCCCTTATGTGCACCCTGACACGGCCACACATGACTTAGGTGAAGCCTGTGATGGGATGGAGGCGGGGAAGGTTGTTGACGGTACTGAGATGCCGTCGCCAGAGGTGGAGCAGGTGGACAGGTTGAGACGCCCTTTAAGAAGCTCCAGGGGCCAACTGCCCATCCGGTATCGCCATGACTATGTCTTATCCTGAGTGTGTTAATTTTCCTTTTTATGTTTTCTTTCATGTCCTAAGCGTGGATGAAAGAGTTTGTTGTTGTTTATTCGGTGTGTGCCTTAAGAGTTTGGGCCCATGCAAACTGTAATGTTTGTGGTTTGTTGGATGTTCCCCAAAGCGTTCTTTTCTACTGCAATCTTTGTTTTTGTTTTCCGCTTTGTCATTCCGAGGTGCAGGAGCTTGCTGGGACGTCTCTGGTATGTCAGGGTTTGGGCAGCGGGAGTGTGACTGTGCGTCACGACGTAATGCTGCTGTGTTCGAGTGGGAACGGGTGGCGTAGAGAGAGTAAGGAGTATCTCTTAGTGTACTCAACCGGTGCACAGGACCGAATTAGTTCGAAGGCAGGTTCGAGCCACGTTGGTGCTCCGGAGAAGAAAAATTGCTGTCAGCGACCAGAACGACAGACGGGCATCGCCGGAGAGCTGCTCCCGGTGCCGCACAGAGGGAACCGGAGGTTGGAGGGATCACAGTAGCCTCTCTGCTATATGGAGACGACTCTTCAGCTTCAGGCACCAAGGACGGCGCAGGTGATATTTAATAAAATTTCTTTTGGCGAATGTAAGTCAGAGTGATCAGCAACTTGACCAACAAGTAGAAGACATCCGCTAACCTGACGGACAGTAAGCGGAGTTTTAAGAGATCGCTGCTGCACACCCCATTTGCTGCGTACGCTACAACCTGGCAGGCCCGTCTGTTTGTACCTGTTTTTTTTGCCCACTTGGCAGCTACTTCCCATTCTCGCTCCCTCCGTAGGTCTAGGTTTTGTAGAAGCGTTTGTCTGCCTTGTACATAGTGTTCTTGTAAAATATGCATATTTGTATCCATCCATGAATGGGTATTTGCTATTAACCTTTCTGCGGTGATATTAGTAGGTATGGCTGGTTTTACAAATTGGGTTAACTTATTTACCTGTTTTAGCATTCCCGCCGGGAAAACATTATTCTGTAAAGCTGTTTCGACCGTGCCCTAATGGTGAGTAATTCGTATAAGCTTAAAGTACATTTTAGTAGCTTGTTTATCAAATGAAGGTGTTGTGGTGTTAAGTTGATTACCGTTGGGTTCCATATTACTGGCCTGATTGAGATCCGCTAAGACAGTGTATCTATTTTGTAAAGTCACCATTATAAAGCTACCATTCCAGAAAAGGGTCCTGAAGGAAATTAAATTATTATATTCTCCCACCTTTATGATGATATTGTCCTGGGTCGGATGGATGTCTCACTCTGAGTCCGATAGTTCCCTCTGTACAGGTCATCCGGTGGTGTGCAGAGTCCAGGCCTAGAGGCCTAACGTCGGGCCTTCCCTTATTCCATAAAGTTTAAAGTTTCCCTGTTTTTCATAAAGTCTGTAGCTGCTTTATGGCAGTTTTGTTGGGATGTTGTTCCCTGTTTTCCAATTAGTTCCACTGAGAGAACTAATTTCTCAACCTGTGGCTGGGGAGGTAGTTTGTGTAAGATTGCATTGATATGATAGAAAGTGGCTCCCGGAAAACTGTCTATTTGTATTTGGGGGTCATCTATATGGGAAATTTTGCTAAGATTAGAGTCTCCTATAAAAATGATAGGCTTTAGGACCACTCTTTACCTTTACGGTTTGTGGGAAGATGTTTCTGTGGCCCGCGAGTTTTTATTCTCATTGGGTCCTACCTTGCAACAACCTGTTGTTTTACCCTAAATACTCAAATAAGGGTTAGGGTTTGGTTTAGGGTTAGGCTAGGTTTAGGGTTAGAAAAAGTATGGCATTTCCAAACATCCAAATGAGTTTTTATGATAGATCTAGGGCCACATAGGATATGAAATCAGACTTTTGCTTGCTTTTGTAGTATATTTCCTACTTTGTAACAGTCTGTTACTGAGACGGGGGGTAGTGGAGTGACCCAACGTTTGTGGCCTTCTTGTGGAGGGTGTGCATCCTCTTCTTGTACACGTTGAACATCAGTGTCACACTTCATCAAATATGCCTTAGCGACTGTCATGCGAAACTCATAGAAGTGCATCACATCCTTTCTTGGTGTACCACATTCATGGTTGTCCTGGTGATACAGTAACCAGCTATTGGGTTCAGATGCATGTGGATGGTGTTGTGACTCATCTTCCCTGCTCTGCTCATCACTGTCAGAAGCATCACTGCTCTGCTCATCTGATTCTGGTGTATTAGGTGGATAGTAATCCTCATCACTTAGTTGTTCCTCCCCATCATCAAAATCAGGTTCTGGCTCCTCATGACCTGGACGTTCAAAACCACGTCCTTTGGATCCCACAGCTTGACCGCCACTAGTTCCTGGCTCAACATCAAACTGTTATCTCACTGGCATTTACTCCCACGTGCTCTGGATCCCACACAGCGTCGTGCACTAGCTCCTCGGTCGTAATCAACACTTTTATCTCACTGGCATTTCCGCCCACATCTTCTGGATCTCTGCACATGTTCACTATCACTATCATCACTGCTCTGTTGACCAGATCTATCCTCACTGCTCTGCTGATCAGATCTATCCTTATTGCTCTGCTGACCATGTTCTAGTATATCTCCATCAATTGTCTCCTACTATTGCTTTCAGTAATCTTTCTGCTCTTGACAGTAATGTATCCTGGACATGAATTACATAAGAATAAAATTTACAATTGTGTTACACAAGCAATAGGTATTTATACTCTAACTGGTTTCTACACAAGCTGGGGCCCTATAGGACAGGAAATCACAATATAGCTTGCTTTAGTAGTGTCAGGAATTCCCGTAGCAAAACACGGCGAAGATCGGAAGACAGCGGATATTTAATGTAGCGTGGAAGGTAACCCA
>JABJVO010000426.1:0-10904 GCA_026770805.1 Boulengeromyrus knoepffleri
CTCACACCATGGTGGAAAAGGTGGGTTTTGTGACCGACCAGGTCTGGGATCCCAGGCAGCCGCCACTCCTCTGAGCTGCTTCACCACGTCAGTCTACTGAAGCAGTGGATCAAGCTGCAGCCCCTCCTACACAAGGCCTCTGGAGGAGTTTCATACATCAAGAACCGCAGGAGGTCATCAGCAGGTATCGTGTTCTCCAGCCTCTTTGGCCACACGCCCCGTCATATGACACCTCATGAATCTACTGCACACTCCAGGCGTCGCTCTGGACTGTGCAGGTGGACAACAACAGCGGGGTCCTCACGGTCGGCCCATAAATCTCCTGTAAGGAATTATAACAAGAAACAGCTGGGGGTCACCGACTGTCCCACCGAGGGGCGGGATTGTCTTCCCCAGCAGAGCCGAAACCCTGAGGGTCCAGGGTAAGCCAGCTGTCTGTGCTTCCTCTTCCCCTGACAGCCTGGGGGGCGATCGCCCTGAGAGCCCCCTGCCTTCTGTGCCACACCCCCAGCACCAAAGGACCCGTGCCCCCCCACTGCCTGGGGAGAGAGCCACACCCCCCTGAACCTACAACCTCAGCCCCTTCATCACCTGAATAAACTCCACCCCTCCAGGGGTATTTTTTTGCACCCACATCTCTCACGCCTCCTTTCCCACCACATTATGTTACCAAATTAACTTTCTGCATAAAGCAGAGCAGCTGTGGAGTCGACATCAGCACTGATGTTTTTCATGCAACCTGCTGTGTGAAATTAGAATTTCTGCTCTTCTGAGTGGCCAGATTCAAGCACTTTATTGTCATTGTGTAACACAACCAAAAAGTATTTATCAATTGTGAGGTGACACAACAGCAATTTTGCCTGTGAAAAACTGGTCTGCCAAAAGCCCTGACTCACTGTTAGTTTCTGGGTTATCCTGGTAACACTGGCAGTGAGAAATCCAGTCAGAGGTTCTCACGTGATTTCCCTGAAATGGAACTGGAGAACTGCAGGGAGAAATGGGGAGCTGCCAACAGTAGAGGGCACTATAAGGCTATAAATATCTACGAGCTCTGTGCTATTTTGTAAAATCTCAGGGACTTTCCAGTTCAGACTCCCTTAGTCACAAGATCCTCTGCATTAAATTGCTTTGCCTTAGTGTTTTTGCTTCATACACTGTAACCCGCTGTGTGACTCTTATCCATTATCCATTGCTACTAAAATCTCTCCTGTTTTGTTAAACCGTGTTCATTGGGGGTGGGAACTGAAATTTTAAGATTTCATTTTATTTCCTTTAATTGCTTTTTACAAATTCAGGGATCCACAACTGTCCTGTGTCAATGTCAAAGGTAAGAAAACTGTAGATGAAATATTAGCAAAATAAAAGAATTACAGACACAGGAGATGGTCTTCAGATCCCAGTTTAACTGGAAAACATTTGAGGCTACAGAATATTTCCTACACTGCATGTGTGTCAGTGTGTCACCATTTCGCATCGTAATGGTCGATACAAACTGGTTGCATGTTACACAGTGACAGTGATGGAGCTGTTGGAAGCTAGAACTCACCCAGCCATCGTCTCTTTCCCATTCCCGCACTCTGGCTCCTCCCCCAGCCCACATGCATTTATCTTCCCAGGTCTGCAGGTCCCTCATCACCGTGTGTCTCTGTTTGTTTCTGTCATTTTGCTGCCTGACCTGTCACTCAGGGTTTTACTGCCTTGATTATTGTGTCACTGTCTGCACTGTTCACAGAAATGTCATCCTGCAAAAGGACATTTAATTATGTCACTGCGTGTGTTTGAAGATGAAGCAGAAGCATCCATCCATCCATCCATCGTCTAACTGCTTATCCCTGTCAGGGTTGGGGGGCCGGGAGTCTGTCCCACACAGCAGAGGCAGGAGGCTGTAATTCACCCTGAACCAGATGACAAATATGAAAGCTATGTATATCTTTAAAATATATTAATAAATGCATAGTTAATATAATCATCAAAATGTTTTTATGGTTTCAAATCCGACTTTGAATGTTAAATATTTCTCTATAAATGCGAGTCCCTGGTTCATCCATCTTTTCAGCAGTTAAATATGTTAAAGATGTCTTTTAAAAAGCGCTGCCTTGAGTGGTGTAAAGCTCCACCTCGGTGCTGTAATGTTGGTTTTCCCCCCGCTGTCAAATTAAATTACAATAACAACATCCTAGTTTATCCGGACATACATGAAAGCACTAGCGTAAGTACTGCATCCATCATTCGCCAAGCTGCCTATAACTCAATTTCCCAGAACATCTTGAGGCATATTAACTTTGGTTTCGATTAGGAACCTCTTAATCACGAAATATCCTAGAGATCTGTGATGTCATGTCCTATCTTGATTTCCATTGGTTTAAAATTATTTTATTTTTTTTGCTCCGATAAAAGCGCGACTCATTACGAAGTCGGTCAGTCCCCTGGATGCTCATCTGTAAGCTGATTGTGTTTTACATTCTCTTTCTGACGAATCTAATATTTCGGACAACATGCGGAAAGCTCTGCTATTTGCGCTCATTTTGTTCGGCATTGACTCCATATTTGCAGGTAAGTTTTAATAAATTTGATTTTACTTTAAAACTTCAGTTATTTCTAAAGTGAAAGACCTCTGTTATGTGGCTTTTATTTTTGAGATATCTCGGTAATCGATATTCAGTTGCTACCATATTTTTGATTTAAACGGTTTAATTTTATATCTGAAAAATATTGCTTTATCAAGACAAACGTAGTTCAATTTGAACATGTTATTAGGCTATTTAATACTTTACAAATCTTTTTATTAAGCATGGATTTTGTTTTTCTGATAAATATAATGTGATTAAGTTTAAATTCGTATTTTAACATAATATATGTGGCCTATATAAAGTATACAGTAATGCATTAAATAATAAATAAATGTATAATGTAAATAGTGGTCGATATCTCGATAGGCAAGTTTAACTTATATTCGCAATTTGACGATGACAATAAGCATATGAATTGTTTTCTCCGAGGTTTACATATAACGATCATGCATGAAATAGTAATTTATTTGATAACTTCACTACTGAAAATATCTGTTATTGTCATTTTGTCTTGTTTGTTAATCCTGAGCGCACTTTAGATTATGAAGTAGTCTGTTTTATTTTCTCATTCTTTTTTACTTTGTCGGTGAGATTTCAACGCCGATTAGAATATGATGTGAAATGAACATTAAATGAATTCACGTTAATTTCATTTAACAGACCATCTCCTGACCTTAAACGCTTGAAAAAAACAATGGTCTTTGAACTGGGAATTTCGTTTAGCTTAAAGATAACGTAGTATAGAAAATTTCACAATTGACAACCCATTGGTTTGAAATTTCAAATGTAATTTGAGAACATCATACTTCATCGATTATTTATGTCCGTCAATACAAAATTTAAAAATTTTAATGCGCCTGAAAGTGTCACATCACACGGTTTATTATAACGCTCTTTTTCGCCGCGCATTATTGACCTATAGCTCCATTAGTACACAAGAGGGCGCTATGGGTCTTGACTGATATTTTTTGGTGGGTAGATAAAGAAGGTGGCGTTTTCGCATTCGTTTTCACTTATTTATTTTGTGTGGTTTTTTTCGTACATTTGTCGATTAAATGCTGTTTGATTATTGAAGGCCTATATATAATCAAGATGCTGTTACTGCTGTGTTAAGAATTACAATTTAATAATAATGAATACAATCCATCCATCAATCATACATTTAAATTTACTGATTGAACACATGCCACAGCCGTCGTGTTTTTATTTGCATCACTTCTATGTCACTTTGCATAAAACATCTGCCAGATACATAGACCTTCCCACAGCTTCCTGGCCAGGATCTCGGGGCCTGGAGCCTGTATCAGGCAGCAAAGGGCCCAAGACAGGGGCCCCTGAATGGGAGGCCGGGAAACTGCAGGAAAAATAATAAAGTTATAACTGTAGCATAGAAATATCAATAGTCCTGGATTATGTGGCCTGGATGTGTCTGGTCCTCCTGCTTCTGTAGATTAATGATGTTTAGCCAGTTACATTCTGCTCTGTTATCATTATTAATCAAGTCAATCAGGGCAGAGAATCACATGGAATGTGATAGTAAGTTAAAGCCTTTTCTGCTTTTAAACCACGTATAGGATTTACATATCAGCATTTTATTTTTTGCTAATTGGTTCCTGTGTAATTTGATGGGGATCCTTATTGTTTCTGATATATAAAGGTTTTGTCATGATGAAGTCAGACTTTAATTATATAACATCAGAGAGCTACATCGTCAATGTTCACTTAAGGCAAATCTGAAGCTGTGATTAAGATTTATAGGAAAAAAACGATACGCCCTTAAGCCAGACAGACATCACTGCTGCCTGCAGATTCACATGTAGAAATGTAAAGATTATAACATTACCTTCACGGTGTCCTGTGTTTACACTGTGTCACGGTTTGTATTCACTCTCTGGCTGTTTATCCTACATTAACACAGAGCACTGCTGTTTATTAATGGCCTGTTATACAGAGGATTGAGAGGTATTACAAACAGCCCTAAGTGTTCATTCGTGGTACTGGATACTTTGAAACCATTTAATTAAAGCTAACTGTAGAAATCCTAATGCATTGTGTGATTGCAGTGGCATCAGTACAGTTAGGATGATTTATATCTCTTGTTAGCGATTGATAATCCATCCATCTTCACACTTCTTATTCCGGTCAGGATTTTGGGCGGCCTGGAGCCCTGGATCTTAGGCAGGACAGGGAACAGGGCTGGGGTGCGCTTTGGACGGGGGATGCCAGTGCATTGCAGGGCACGTGTGACACAGGGAGAAACTGCAAAGTCACACTGGAGGCCATGTTCACACCCATCAGGGGGGGTGAGGCTGCCCATAAGCATGGGGAGGGAAGGGGTGAAACAGCAGCTACCAGGCTGTTCGCAGTCGCTAATTATCTAATATTGATAATAATTTAAAAATTTGTTTAGTGAACTCACTCAGATTATAGATTTGAAGATTCGATTCCAGCATATAATGTATGCAACAAGCAATTTGTTCATTTTTAGCAGGGGGGATGGACCAATTGGGGCACGCTCCTGATCACACACAGCCAATCAACATGCACACACATGAGTAAATGCACAGATTCCAAAGAACAGAACCATAACTGTGAAATATCTAATTATGTGAGGAAAAAACCCTAAAACAATCTGAAATTTATAAAATAAGGTCAGACTGTCCTGCTCTTCTTTTTGATGCCATTTTAATTGACACATTCAGGACGTAAGCAAAGCTGCCTGCATTAATACCTGCCTCTCTTCCATATTGCGTTTTATGCAGTTATTAAGGAAGGAAAAATAATTGACAGGAATGAAATATGATGAACTGTAACATTTTTTTTTATATATATATACATATATTGTTTATTTACATGATTTTTACTGTATATAATGTTAAATACCTAAAAAAATTATTTAAGTAAATGATCAGAAACATAAAGTGGTCCCAGTGTCAGTAACTGTAACGTGTGTTTTGCTTTCCCAGTGTCGCACTCCCTGCAGTATGTCTACAGCGGTTCATCAGGGATACGGAACCTCCCAGAGTTTATGATTGTCGGGCTGGTAGACGGGGAGCCCTTTGTTCACTATGACAGCAACAGCCGCAAAGTGACTCCTCGTCAGGAATGGATAGCAAAGTCTGAGGGGCCTGATTACTGGAACCGTCAGAGTCAGATAGCAATGGGTACAGAGCCGGTGTTCAAAGGCAGCATAGAAAATATAAAGCCACGTTTCAACCAAACCGGAGGTAAGTGCTGCATGTTTACGACAGTGACCCTGACAGTGTAACATGTTTATCTGTTTTAGGGAGACACTCCACATTTTTACTTATGCCAGCTGCGTGTGTTTAGCTAATGGCTTTATTTAAAGGGATTTACATAAGAGTAAAAACCATATGACGGTAAAATAAGAATTCTGCTAATGCGCTTTTTGTTTTTATGTGGAAATATGTGTGTACTGTTAAAAAATACATCAGAAAACAAGTAGCAAACTTGGTCATTGAATATTGCAAATATGACACTGAAATCCCACTGAATACCTCCCAGTGAGACAGACCTGCCCTTTACTGAACTGATACTGTATCTCAGCACAAACCAGCCCTTTACATTCTGCTTTTCCATCACTTATACTTTCCTTCCACTGCAGATAATTTGTGTTTGTTTGTTTTTTTTTTACTTCTGACCAGAGAGAAACTGCACTGTTGCTCTGAATGTTTTGTTTTTTTTACTTAATCAGAAATTACAAATTTGTGCAACAGTACAAATGTTCCAAAAATAAAACTGTTGCATCTGTTCCATGATAGAGCAAAGACAGATCAGAATGTTCACTGTGATTTACCAGTGATCTCTGGTCCATATTTTTATAATGAATACATGAACAGTGGAGGCAGTTATAATTATTGATGCATGTTATTGTTCCCAGACTAGGCTTAGCTTGGCTGTAGGCAGGCTCAGCCCTGTGGGGGGGGGGGGGTCCAGGGGATGCCTGGCCCACCCAATCACAAGCTTGGACCACCAAGGCTGGGCAAATGCCAACCAATCACAGAATGTTTTGGCTGTTGTAAATAGGAAGGAAGCAAGCCAATGTTTTTATTATGGACTTTTTGAATTCTGCACATCGCAGTGTCAGGGAAACACCTGCAGGGGTCAGTAGACTCAGCATCCCTGTTGTGTAGCACCAAAGGTAGAATCCTTCCTTTATAAAATCTCCCAGTATTTCTGCATCACACACAGCATGCAAATTCACACCAGTGAAACCATTTAGGGGTTTGTCCTCCCAGCACCTGCCCCCATGTAAATGTAGGAATTCCCCACCTGGCCCCTGATTGGTCTATGATCAGCGGCCATTGACACACTGTGAGGACGTGGTCATTCTGAGGAGGCATCAGGAGCCTCTGTCCTTTATACACAGAGCTTATAGACTGACACTGTGCTCACAGACTGACACTGTGCTTATAGACTGACACTGAAGCTCTGAGGTACATGGGGGTCCTTTATTCTCTAAGGAAGCTGTGGATTCTGTTCAGTTTCACCTCAGCTGCTTCAGTGCAGTTTCTCCCTCTGGCTGTGTAGCAGATCGCAGTGATGGGTGAGACCAGTGAGTTTATTGCTTCCCAGAATTCAGCTGCTCTCCACCACCCCACCCTGCATCCAACCAGTGAGCACAGGAGGCTGCACTGGGCTCCTGCAGGGGTTTATCCAGCTCTGCATGTAACTGCATCCTGTCAGGCAGTCTGGGTCCAAAGGAGTTCTCAGCCAGTTGTGTAGACGCACTTCTGGGCTGTGGGGCACCTGACTGCTCTGTAGACATCAGCCCTGGAGCTGCTGGTCATGTCTGTCTGTCAGCTGTAGCTCCACACTCTGTTTCGCTCACAGAGGGGAGGGATTCTAACCAGAGGGGGGCACAGTGTCCAGTGTGTCAGCTGCACTGAGCAGCCAATCCCCATTCAGCCTCGCTAGTCACATGACCATCACACAAATATGTAGGTGAATAGTTACTAGCAGACCATTTGATTAGTAATAGTCAGTCTGGCGCAGTGAGAGTGTGAGCAGGGAATGTCTTTTGGTCCCTGCAGGGAGGAGATCAGGCTGTGAGAAGTGCAGCTTCAGCCCACAGGATGATAGTTACTGTGAGGTTAGACAGCATCACTGACAGTGAAATCAGTTCCAGTCACACTGACTGTGAAATCAGCCTTCTCTTCTGAATCTGATCCTAGGTCAGTTCTTTTCTTCCTCTGTGAATCACAGCTGCTAGACAGCATCACTGTCACATGCTCACACACACACATACTGACACACAGATTTACACACACATACAGCGTGCACCAGGAATCGCGTGTCTCACAGACACAGAGAGGTTTTACTGTTGATGAACTCAGCAGGCCTGTGTGTTTCTCCTGTGGGTTATAATCACCTCAGCAGGCCTGTGTGTTTCTCCTGTGGGTTATAATCACCTCAGCAGGCCTGTGTGTTTCTCCTGTGGGTTATTATCACCTCAGCAGGGAATCTGTACTGAATCCCTCCCACTGGTTTGATCAGTCTGTTTGCACTGAGCCAGCATTGTTTTAAAAAGCAAGACAGATTCTGTAAATGTCTATGTTTGAACCCACTTTGGCTTCATTCAGCTGCTTTACTTGACATTCATTCCCCTGTTTTCATTGTTCTGACACAGTCTGACGCCCCCAGGTTTGCGTGTAAAGCTGCGTCTGTGTGCTGTGATGTTATTGTCACAGTGTGTCAGAGTCGGGGCACAGAGCACTTGCAGAGACAAGAAGTGCAAGATCTCCAGAGCTTTGAATCAAGGTCTGGAAAGCCAGGGGGGGGGTCAAGGGGGGATCCGAGGAGGGGGGTGCGGCCAGGAACAAGGCAGGCAGGTCGGGATCAGGGCCAGACGGGAGAGAAGAGCGAGTCGCTCGGTTAGTCGCATTAACATCAGCCGTACCTGGGGGCCCTTTGAAGGAGCTGCACACGGGAGCCGCTGATTCCCGCTGATCCGCCTGTCGGCTCCGGGGCCCCTTTCCCTGTGTGGCCCTGATTTGCGGTCTGAGTGAAGCTGGCAGTTTCCAGTACAGACACACACAGGTGCAGGTGGATGTACACGGTGTTCCCCTGGCTGGTGCCCAGTGGAAATCCCAGTTAAGACGACTGCTGCCGCCTGTTCCTCTCCCACAGAGGAGATGTGGTCACAGACGGGGCCGTCCGCCCCCAGCTGCAGTGAGACTCGCACGTGGGTCTCGGTGTCCAGAGCCCAGGCCGCCAAGCAGCTCTGCCGTCACAAACCACGGTGACGGTCGTTCGGTTTTGCCGTAGAGCTGCAGTTTGGTTCATGACGGACTCAGAGTTATAGTGACACCCATTCAGTGGGAGTCACTGGAGCAGGGGACTCAGACGCTGTCATTACTGCCCCTAGACGGGATCGGCCCTGTCACCTCTGCTGCTCCTATTCCTGCTTATCAAAGCTCCTGAAATCATCCACTGCACGTGGCAGGAGCTGCACTCCACTGGGGCACGGTCATGTGACCCCTTCCCCGGCCTGCTTAGTGACGCCCTCTGCAGGCTTCATGTTAATCGTCTTCCTAATGCCCCCCATCAGCGCCTCCTATCAGCTCAGGAAAACCGCGCCTCAGAGTCGGCTCTGACGGTGAAAACGCTCCGTGGGCTGCGACAGTGACTCTGTATTCATGATGGCGGCTCGGGTGGTCGGCCAGACTGCCTGCTTGTCTGACGGCCCGATTGTTTTTTCCCCCTTTAATGACCCTGCAGCCTATTAAGCAGTGATTTATACAAACATTCATTAAAACCCTTTTAGCGGTGAGCCAACGCTCTCTGAGGTTAGACCCCATCAGCCTGTTCAGCGTGACGTTAAATGAGCTGCACACAGCAAATGGCTCCATGTCATAACAACTGCCGCCGTTTCGCCGTCGTGCCGCTGAGTCCGTCTCGCGCTGCCTTGACTCCGCAGCTCCCGAGAGGCTGGATCTTTCAGTCTGTGGGATGTGAGCAGGTAACAGCAGGGGGCTTCAGCAGTGAGCCTCACGCTGCAGCTGGAGCTGGGATCAGACCCCAAAGCCACCTGCTGTCTCCCGTTACGGTGACATTACAAGGGCGTCTTGGGGTTAACGAAGGGCGTCACATTAGGATGTAGAAAGAGAAACGCAGCCAATCCGGCTGCTTGAGGTTAATAAAACTGCATTTTTTAAAAAAAGAAACAAAACAGTACAGAACAGGGTGGGGGGGAGCTAGTGCCCTGGCTGGGACTCGAACACAGACGTCTCGTGCGGCAGGTAAAAATTCTACCAGGGCACCAGTAACTAACGAAACAAGCAGCTCTCTAAACAGAAAACACAAGAAAAATATAAAACCTGACCTGCCTTCCTATATAAACCAAAAACAGGAAAAAACACAACAGCTGAAAATAAGTGGCACCCCCCCCCCCCCCCCCCCGATCCTGAGAGCGCAGTGTGCATCTGACACACCCTGGTGCACGTGAGGCACCAGCATGTTCACGCCAATAACAGCATCACCTCTCCGTGTTCATACTGCGTTACACCACAAGCAGCCCAGCGGCGTGTTAATCAGCGACAGCGGCGCTGAACAAAGCGAGAGGGGAACCTCCAACATCCCCCATGAGGCCATCAGTCCATGAGCCTTAAAAACCGGCACGTCCGGGGCGGCCAATCCGCTCGCTGCACGTAGGATGAGGTCAGGGACCCGTCACCATGCCGACCGAGGATGGGAAAGAAAAAGGGAGGAGGGGAGGAAAGAAAAAAGAAACAAACGATACGTCGTCGGATGTAACGCCGCAGTAAACAGCTGGGTGTCTGTCAGCAGCATCCGGGGTTCGTGTGCGGAGCTCAGATCCTGCAGCCGGAATGATCATGTGACTGTCGTGCTCGTAGCCGAGGCCCCGAACCCCAGCAGCCCGACCTGCGCCGGCCGAGCCTGCACCCCCACCCCAAGCTCTCCTCGCCTGTACGTCGCTTTGGGCAAAAGCACGTCGTAGATGAATGTAAAAGTTTTTAATCCACACCTGCAGCCGCCCGGCCAGTTTGAACACCAGCTTCTCCAGCTGTGACTGTGGTGCCCAGAGTCTGTGCAGAGGAAACAGGGGCAGCATCTCACACACACTGAGCGGGAAGCTTAGAGTCACAGGGCTGCTGGGCGAGTGTCTGTCAGTCAGGGGGGGACATGGGGGTACGAGGAGGGAAACCACACAGACGGGGGGGGGGGCAGAGAGCCGGGGGCAGGTCCCCGGTCCCCCCCCCCCCCCCCTTGCTCTCGGCGGGTGCGCGAGCCCGCCGCCCCCCCAGCCCCCGGCGTCGCGCGGGGACGGGCACAGGCCGTCCGCACGCCTGC
>JABJVO010000428.1:0-10870 GCA_026770805.1 Boulengeromyrus knoepffleri
AAGCACACCAAACTTTCCAATACACATATACTGTATAGTTGCTTGTAATTATTATGAGCAATGACATTGGTAGAGGCATGTCAGTATATCTACTATTCTTTTACAAAATGGCACACCCCAGACATTGAGAAAAACCATTGTGTGAGTACTTTTACTTAAAAAATACTTTAAAGTAAATTTTAAAGTAAGTACTTAGTACTTTCACTTAAGTAAGATTGTTGATGTAGCACTTCTACTTTTACTTGAGTACATATTTGGCAGGATATTTTTATTTTTCTTAAGTACTAAGCTTCAGTACTTCCTCCACCACTGTATAGCCATTCGGAACAAATGTCGTTCGTAAGTAGAGGAGCCTCTGTAATTGCCTGCTACCTAGTAAAAAAAAAAAAAAAGATCCATGTTGGACATTTTTTTACCAGTTGGGTAGTACCAAAAATTCTTAAGTTCTATCCCATTCTATCCCATTATCCATCCTTTAATATTCTAGCCACTGATTCTCTTTAGAGGACTGAATCCCAGGCAACATGTGGCACAGCCCTGATTGGTCATTATTCTACTACAGAGCAGACACTATAAGGCCCCAGCCACCGGGGACCCCCAGACAGTCCATATTTTTGGGAGCTGGCAGGGAGCAAAAACATGAACTATCTGGGGGTCTCCAAGGCCTGGGTTGGAAAACACTGCTGCAGGTAATTTACAGATGCCAATTAGTAGATGCCAACTTCAGGTAATTGGACAGAGGAATGAAACTTAACCAATACATGGATAATATGCATATATTTGTATACAGTACACAGAGTAGAGACTGGCTTCAAACCCCAACATAAAGTTAATTAGATATTCTTGTTTTAAGAACACACGAATATACAGTACATGCCTTAATGTCATTTTGCAGCTTATGAAACACATTCACAAAGCATGAAACGTTAGGGAAACTTAAATCTCTGAATAAGGTTGAACGTCTACAAAGACAATACATTTTTACAATGTATTTTAATATAATGAAAGTAACGCAAAATAGCCACAGAAGTAAAAGAAAATATTTCTCAACCAAAATTAATATGTAACAATTTCAACAATTACATAGTAATACTAGTATCTATAAAATTATAATGCATTGCATCTGAAATGGTTGTGAAAACAAATATACCCCCCGAGGAAAGCGACGACGGAAGGACATTTTTAAACGAAACCTAGCTATATTGTCGAAGATTCACTTTAAGAAGTTTTTTGTTGTTTTTTTTTAGTTAATTGATGCATTCGTGAGTCGAATAATGCAGAATTTTACTTTAGTGATTTGGTCATAACGTATATAAAATTGGTTTGCTTATCATAATACTTAAATTTTAAAGCTAATATATTGTTCCACTCCACTTGGTCATATATAATTCACCTTTTTATACAGGTTCGGTTTAGCTAGTAAATTTCTTTGGGAATATTCACATTTAGTAAATGGTACGAAAAAAGAGGACATGGTGGGTATTTCTGGGTTACGCCTATATATTTTTTTCCTCCCGTCTTTTCCTGCCGCCCAAGGCGTTTTGTTGCCACGTCTGTGAGTAGCAGTCCTCGGTATTCTAGTGAAACTTCAGAAAGTGTGTCTTTCGCATCCTTAAAGAATTAACGCGGTTACACCATCTTTATTTCTTAGGGAGAGAGTATTTTACATGTATTCTATATGTTGCGTTTGGATAGCATTTAAGGTAAGCAGATTGCACCTGATGCCACGTAGCTGTATCATGTTACAACTCAAACTTGGTTAAAGTTCCGAAGGTCACATTGTTTTATAGTTTCTTTTAATTGTGTTTTCAATTAAGCTAGAATTGCGAAAAGTGGTAAAGCTATTACTTTAGTCTGTCTTCATTTTCTCACCGCATGCGGCTGGAATCAATATATTACCAAGCACTTTAAATAAAACTTAGGTGACGTCATATTACAATGACCGAAGACCTTTACGTTTGAATACAAATAGCAAATAATACAATTCGACAGGATAGCTATATTTTAATGAAATTCGGCCTTTTGATAAATTAGTCTCATGTAAATACGTTCAATAAATAAAGACATACTAGAAACACCATTTTATTTTTCCAGCTCAGGGGTAAACCACAGGAACTGGCATCCTGCAAGTCCGCATCCTCATACCTGCTTCAGCACCAGTGCCACCACAGTTGTAGCGCTGAGGCTCAGACATTGTTATTGTTATTTTTCATGCAAACTGGAAACAAAAGGTTCGATGGAGACTGGGGCGGAATGGGCCAAGAACACCCCGAGACGACCATCTGAGGATGACATGATGGGGGGGGACCTTGGGGACGGCCTGGGCAAGAAGCCGGGGGCACTGTATGCCAGGAAAGGGTACAGGCGAGATACGCTGGACCTGGAGTCTCCAGCGGTGCCATCGAATCGGTCCGGTGACAGTGGCACTGTGGCCTTCACTTGGACATCCTGTGCAGCACTGCAGCAGGAGGACGCTGAGCGGCCCTTCTCTCAAAGGAGACTCACTGGTAATGCTGAGGGACTCTAAACTATTAGCCGTCAATATTACGTAACTGACATTATGTAGCAACTATAGCAGATTATGGCGTTACATATTATGGCATTAAGTTTTCGAAGATATTTTAATCTGTTAACTACATTTGTATTTTTGTTTCCAGTTCTTTAGAACTGAGTATTTGTGGTGCAACCTTATATTCTTCTATTTTCTAGTGTGTTCAATCACTGAGTATTCTTAGCACGCAACAGATGTGTTCTTGCTTTTTTGAAAAATGTCATACACATCTTTTTTATCATGATATTGAGCATGACCACAAGAATATCTTTGAGAGCTACTGCAATTATTTTTCAAATCCGTTCCTTAGGAAATGGAGAATTCTTAAACCTGTTTTTACTTAGTGATCCAATGTAACACATAGGTATTATTAAATCTTGAATTCATTAAATCTTCAGTAACTTCATTATGATTTTTAAGTGTAATGGTTTTTCATGTTTTGTTTCTAGTTCTCATCTGTTAAGATGGGTAATTTTAAGAAAAAAGTCAGAATTATTTACACCTCTCATGTTTTCTTTCTGTAAGGTAAAGTCAAGAAAAGCTGTTCTTTTCCTGACCACCTAGAGTTCTTGTATTTACCCATGAAGATACCGTAATGCCCAGTGATGTACTAAACAAAGCAGTGTGCTGATTGGATAGAATTATGCGAACACACTATTGACTTGAGAACGCCAGAGAACATTCAGGGCATGTTGATTCAAAGCTCGCTTCAAATTGTATCTCTTACATGTATGTTTGTTTTTTCCCCCAGGATCACTTTGTGATCTTTCCAATGAGGAGCTGAAGACCCGACTCCAGGAAGTTACAGAGGTGAGAAGAGAGCTCAAATATCTCTCAATATAACGAGCACACAGCCATAGCCCTCTATTTTGGTAGGTTTTAGTCACTTTGTGCAAGAACTTCTGACAAATAAATAAATATGAAAGACTCATAAACGGCCAGCACGACATTATAATGTGACATGGAACAAAATTTATAATAAATCCTCCTTAATAAATCTTCCTTTTACAGTACATTATACTATGTGGTAATGCCACCGTTATGTTTAACAAATTAGATTACTATTACAATTGTGGTTTTAAAACATCAACAGCCCTGACCAGGAGTTTGAAAGATGCATGGATGTTAAACATTTGTAGTTTACAAATCATATAATTGATAAACAAACTGCAGGTGATTAAAATAAAGGTGATAAAATAAGGTAGCAATCCATGAAAGTTATTATGATGCATGTGTGGTGGCATTCAATTTGGTTCATTCATCTTTGATTCACTACTTCAAAACAAGCTTGATGGGCCGAATGGCCTCCTCTCATTTGTAAATTTCTTATGTACTCTATACAACAGAAGACAGAAATTTTGCGTTGTGAATTGGAGGCCACTCAGCGTCACCTGGAGGGCAAACATGAAGCCCTCAAGATACTACAGAGTCGGGTGAGTGCTCATCATTTTTATAACGCCAAGCAGATTTTTCCTTTTTAATATTAATAGTTACTTTAACTAATGAGGTCTTTTAACTTTTTCTGAGCTTCATCTTCCTGCCTCCTCTTCCCTCATTGTCCCTTCTAAGGCCGTGTTTGATAAAGCTACCACTCATACCAAGACTTTACTACAGAAAAGTGAGGAGAGAAACAAGGCCTTGGAGAAGGTAAATGTACCTTTTGTCATCAGTGGGTGGACAATATAACGGAATCACTCGACAATATATTAATCTCAAGTACCTCAAATCGAGTAGGACCACCTTTTGCCTACGGCTTCAGTCATTTTTGGTCATAAAATTCTTGAAGACTGTGTGAGGTTTTGGACCAAGAGCAAAAGACTAGTACACAGAGGGATAAAGCATTTGGAAATCATCTTTGAACTCTGCATTCCAGAATTTACGAGGTCAGTGTTGTTTAGATCTAGTGACTGGGAAAACGGTATTTGAATTTGTGCTGGTGTTTCTGAAACTACTCTTGAATTTTAAGAAGTATCATGAAGGGACAGTGTTTGCTCAGTAGGGTGCACCAGGTCCTGTAAAATGGGCTTACACTGCTTGGCCATTATACAATCACCCAAGGAAACCACTGAGGCTAATGACTCACTATGTACAAGAGGAATTGTTGGTTGAAGACATCCCTTGGCTTTCTCTAAATGCAAACTCATCCACATGTAGGATGAAATATGACTCATCAGACTTTTCTTCTCTTGCGCAGGGGTCCAGGTTTTGTGCTCCTTACCACACATTATGCATCTTTGTGCAATGGCCTTGGATACAATTTGTTTTTGAACAGCATCCTCACCGTAAATTCTAGTTATCATTGACTATGTCATAGAGGCGCCTATTAGGTTCTGTGGTTATTTTTGAGGCCATTCTTTTGCAGTATTTAGCAACCACCCTGTTACGTACACTTTGGGCACTATTTGACCTTAACTCTTTTAGTTGCCTCTTGTTGCTTTGAAAAATCACATTTCAAGTTGCTAATTGTCCGGCCCCATTTAGAGCTGACACATACAGTACAGCAAATTTACTCTATATGACTCAGCGTTGTAGCTGTGTTTGTAATTGTGATTTATTTACTTCATTGTTGAAGTCCTTTTCATTTGGTGTTTTGGACATTTTGTACGCCATGTTTTTTTTTTTAATTATGCACATTTTATTTTGAGATTTAAAATACATTTGCTTTGATTACTGTATACAGAATTTGTTTTGTTTGTTTACTGCAGTGCAGGGTTAGCCAATCTTATCCGCAAAGGGTTGTTGTGTATGCAGGTTTTAGCTGCAACTCCCTAATTAGATTACTACTTAGAGGACTGATTGGCTGAAGAGTCCTCACACCTGGGTTTGAACAGTTGACCAACAGGTTATCCCAAAAACCTGCGTACACACCGGCCCTTTGCAGATAAGATTGGCCACCCCTGCTGCAGTGGTTCCCACATTTTAATGCATCTTTATAATGTTGTTCTGTTGTGTTTTATTCTACTTGTTCTGAGTTAATTGGGCTAAAATTTCCTCACTCTTTCTGTGTTGAATCAGATCAAATGAAAAGCACGCAGAGTAGCCAGTAGATGTCCTTACGTTCCCACATTGTTTCAAGCTATGCTTCCTTTCAGGAAGTGAATGCTTTGCAGTGGGAAATCACCTTCAACCAGGAACGATTTAAGAACATTGAGCAGTCCTGGAAAGAGAAGTATGAAAGGTATATTTGAACACTGTAACAGTGATGCAGACGGTCACCGTAATGAGTCATAATGGTTATGTATTGCATTTATAGAATAGCAGACAGATTAGCAGTGCTTTGTAAATAAAGCTTTTGCTTGTGTTTTGTGGTATCAGGATGTGCATTGAAAATAAGACACTGAGTGACACTGTAGAAGAGACTGCAAAGATGGTGCAGGAGCTGAGATCAGAGAATACCTGTAGGTATCCCAAACCCTGCAATTACAAAAATCACAATTTCAAGTCATTTCTGGGTGTGGTGACCTTTTTTTGTACAACAATAATGTTATTAGTTGGTGTTTCTAAGCTACATGATCCCTCAGACATAAGACCCGCTTGTAGGACAGATTACCTATTCCAGTATGAAGTAGAATGAATGATATTCATTTTATTGTTGAGATGCTTTAGTGTTTTTCATCTACCATTTTTCCTCCGGCAGTCCTGAGCCAGCGGTGCCTAGAGCTTATGTCTTTGTTAAGTGTGGAACAGCAGAGAGCTTTCAAGGGGTCACTTCCTGTTTGCAGCGGCTTGGGGAGAGATGAGACAGCATTGGAAGTATGGGCACTGGATGTCAAAGACAAACTGCATATACCATGGTGGTCCTTTAAGATTATAAAGCGACACATGACTGTACTTGTTTGTATCTGTGCCCCAGCTGGCCGTCCTTGGGGCCTGCTGCTGCAGTGTCAGCGAGGGGGATCCCTGTCTCTGTGCCAGGGCTGCAGCTACCAGCCGAAGGCAGGTGCTTCAGCTCACACAGGAGGTAGGGAGTCCAGGGATATTTGACATTTAGCTTGTCTTTTTACAAGAGCTTTGGTGATGTTTCAGCTATTGATACAGGATTTACTTTGTGTAAACCATAATATAGAAATAGAAGCAAATAATCTTATTCATCTTTGTACTTCTCCATTGTATAGTGTTTGGTGTGCTTTTACATTAGGGGAAGGATGCATCCTTTATTTCAGGTGGAGATGCATAGGAGGAGGAAGGAGGAGGCCTACATGATGGCAGACGCATTTCGTATTGCTTTTGAGCAGCAGCTGAAGAGGAGGAGCGACCAGGTCCTCCGTCTGGCTGAGAAAGAAGGCCGCCTTTGCAAGGACGTTCTTGGCCACAGGGGAGAAAGTGAGGTTCATGTTAAAAGCAAAACATTCATGTTTGCCACATTGGTCTTGTCATATACTGCCAAATTACAGTCTTATGGTACTTCATTGGGACTGTATGAAGTCAGTGGCATCCTTACACTGTCACTGTGCCA
Organism: Boulengeromyrus knoepffleri; assembly: GCA_026770805.1. Lineage (NCBI taxonomy): Eukaryota > Metazoa > Chordata > Actinopteri > Osteoglossiformes > Mormyridae > Boulengeromyrus > Boulengeromyrus knoepffleri. The sequence continues at coordinate 7,008 of JABJVO010000428.1, forward strand.
GTCAGTCATATAGAGACATTATAAATGTGTGTGACATGAGTGTGTGCAAGATGATATAAAGTCTGTCAGGATACAGGTGTTATTTCAATAGTGTGTGTTTGTCAGTACCAGGATCTGTCAAGGTGGCACAGAAACTAAGAGGGATGCTGCAGTCCACAACTGAGGGACAGATTTCGAATGACCTCCCTGACACTCTGCACCACCTAATCGACCTGGTCAGTTAGACTTCAGGTGACATTACAAAATCAGTGTTCCTGAGTAAGTAGGCAGATTTAAGAAAAGTTAGGAGTTTTGTTGTTCCTTTTTACTTTTATTTTCCCCAGAATTTGACTCCTTTTATAAATACAACAAAATGAGAATGTTTCCTTATACTGTCTATTCTTACATGGTTTTATGTGAATATATCCATAGCTGAAAAGAATTTTTGTTTCAGAGCAATGCTTTTGAACTTAGTGAGTTTTCCCGTCTTGCCGTATCTATATCTATGTGCATCTCCTTACAGCTAAATGACAAGGAGGAGGCTCTGGCGCACCAGAGGAAGGTCAGTTATATGCTTGCTCGAAACACAGCGGAATTGGAGCAGCGGCTGCTGCAGCTAAAAGGGCCGGACTCTGGGATGGCCGGTCCGATGGCAGGGCTCAAGGCGGGGAACACTGATGGGCGACTCTCCAAACGCCTTTCTGTTCCTCATAATCCAGGGGACAATGCAGACACTCAGACACACAGGCAAATAAAAGGGAAGCTCACAATGGAACCAGCATAAAAGAAGGATTATATCAATATTATAATGACTCATATTTTGAAAGTGCCTGAGATTTTTTTAATTCCGCTAAAAGGAACTGACCTTGACCTTTGAGTGTGCACCATGACAATTTTCGGTACTGATGTGCAGCTTGTAATTTTATAACACTGGAGTTTATTTTAATGAATTTTTTATTTGTACATTAAAGTTCTTGGTGCATAATGCTACTTGTTCTGAAATCTAATGAATGTAATGCAGGATTTTTATGTATAAAATGATAAAACCATGGAACTTTGACGTTATCAACAGCAAAATGATTTTTACTTTTGTGATGAATAAACTTAATATATTAAATGAAGTAATGTTTTGTCATATCACAATGTATGTATGACATTCTTATGCAATAAAAAATTCACGAATGTTTGGGATGGATAAAAAGTAATATTTTCTTTTAAATTATTTTTTTATACAATATATAATGTTTGAGACACAACTTGATCATCAGGTCAGGACAGTTGAAGTGTTTAGCATTATAATATAAATTTATATAGTAATGCAGAATGCATTATCTAAAATTACCAATTACTATGTGCATAATTGTTGATTTACTGTACCTTTTAAAATTGAATATCATGATGTGAACTAAATACTGTATTGATGTCTCCCAATAAGGTGAATGAATATTGATATGGCAAAATATTAAATTATAAGTATTATTATTATTATTTAGTTCCTTTGCTTTTTCAATGGGCCATTTCTCACCTGCCATGGGGGAGGCTGGGTTTCCATTCACTTGTTGTAAATCTTTTTGGACAAAAGAGTCTGCAAAATTAATTAATGTAAGTTATTATATTCGTATTTATTATTGTACTGGCCAGGGGGGTATTTCATGAAGCAGGATTTCTTGCTTATTGGATTTAAGGTAGGCTGAGCCAAATGGACTATATCCACTTAAAAGTAGCTCAGACTACCTTAAATCTGACAAGTTATCCAGCTAAGCAAGAAATCCTGCTTCATGGAATACCCCCCTGGTTTGCATTGCTCCAGATATCTGTCGTACGGCAGTAACACATCCTCAATGTGCTAAATGTCTTCATTGCCCCAGAGAGACTGTCAAGCTGCACCCCAAGGTACCTCATTCTTTCCCCCACCTCTAAAGCCCAACAAGTGAAAATGGCCACAATTTAACAACACTTAATAAGTTCATCCCAGATTCGAAGTCTTGCCAAAACCCAGTAGGGGTCTCCCAATGTTTAAAAAAAGGTTAGAAGACTCGAAACACATTCTGCCACGTTCTGAACACCCGAAAACTTCATGAAGCTTTATAAGCCCATCACTAATTCTAAGTATGCAAAGAAAGTAAAGACTTTCTTATAAATATTGGGATTCAAGTGGTTTAGTACCGCCATCATTCCTACCTGTGGATGACAGAAGATAAATTATTGATGTTTTTGTAATTGTGTATCCTTGCAAGACAAGCGGTTGGGTATGGTGGCCAGATAATCCATGTCAGGGAGCAATGTCAGGTTTTACAAGCTACTTTAATACTGAAAGTCTCCTGTGCTTGGCTAAATAGATCTTCTTGAGCTTTGACTGGTTTATTTCCTTGACTGAAAGACTCATCCGGCTGTTTCACATTAACATTAGTGACACATTCATGATTATAGGACACTGATCAAATCAGCACACAGCAAGAAGTCAGTGCTAAAGTGCAATCCAGGTCTTTTTAATTTAAATGTTTTTTTTTTTTTTTTACAGATATTGTCGTAGCTCAAAATGCCCTCCCTGACATGGATTATCTGGTCAACCTACGGCTGCAACATGGATGGATACGGACGGTTTTTGATGTTGTACTATCGTACTACATATCCCATAGGGCTGTGTACAGGAAGTGTTCTTGCTTTGCGTTCCGTATTAAGGAAAACTTTACTTACCGGGTATGTTTACCTTGATTAGATGTGGATATGCACGTCTTGTCGGTTTTATTTTAGTTTTAATAACGATAACGTGGACGACCTGGAGCCTGAAGTGGCGAACCGAGGCTACACCAGGTCTCTATAGCCTCGACCGGGGGAAAGAGTTACTTTACTGGTCGCTGCGCGCTGTCACTTGATTGTTATATCCCATTGACTCTAATAATATATGATTATATATTATAACCACATAACAAGTGAGACAGCATGAACATATTACAGTTAATCCGATAGTGTGACCCAGTGTCCCGTTCGATCATATTAAAATGGCAGTAAGAGTACTTAAAATATGTAGCAGTAGCAATAAGCCTTCAGTAACGCAGATCTGTTTTTAAGATTGACAGTGAATGAAAGGTCACAGAGGATGCGAAGTATGGGTCCGGTACTGGGGAGCTGAATCTCAGGTGTTGGTTATCGGGTGTTATCTGTGTTTTAGTGAGAATGGGAGACGAAACGTTGCAGTATTTCCTTAGAAAAGGGAAAATTGAGAATGAGGACGCGGCGGAGGTCGGGTGGTTCCATGCCGCCAACAGCAGGTCCGGAATCGCGGAAGGACTGCAAAGTAAGCGCCTCGTACTGGGTTTATCGCAGCGGCAGTTCCCAGATATTGGAAGGTTTTCACTGGGTATCATATTTCTGAAGGTATTAACATTACAGTATTGAGTGTCTAAGATGTATGATATTTAATACAAAAAAACCCTACAATGGATAGTTAAATATTTGTACTTCAGCCCTTATGGTTGTTTCTCTACTCCACTTTGATGCAAGAAATAAACTAAATCCAGATTATTTATTTCCCGTTAAATTAGGTTCTTCTCTGATGATTGAAGCGGACATCATTCTTAGAGGTTATGACCCCACAGATCCCATCATGGCTCATCCACCTGCCACTGACAGTGATATCACCTTGCATGACTGGCTGAAAGAGGTTTTGATGTCTGAAAAAGGAATTAAGCTGGATTTCAAAAGGTAGAGTTGTTTTATTGCTTGCTAAGACAAACTAAAATTGAGCCCGTCAGAAAGCATAGTGTCTTTGGATGTGCAGGTTTTCACTTTGTGCCTTCAGCACAAAGCCTTGAGCAAAGGAGACTAAGGGGGGACATGATCCAGGTCTATAAGATTCTAACGGGTCTGGATGCTGTTCAGCC
>JABJVO010000429.1:0-10857 GCA_026770805.1 Boulengeromyrus knoepffleri
CCTGGTTAATGTTGTAAATGACCTGCAGACTACTGCAGGTGGCAGTTCTCGCGAGGCTACTGACAGTTCAGTTTGGAAAGGCAGATGATTTTTTTTTTAATGATATTATAATATGGGAGATTTACGGGAAAATACTAAAACAGGAGGACGGCGGGAAAGAGGGGTAAAATATGGTAGTTTCCCGGTCAAAACGGGAGACTTGACAGCTATGCCATAAGTCTTAGTACTTTAACAGACTGATAGTATCTGCTCAGAATGTGCTCTTATGTATCCATAAGTATCAGTACTCTAAATGACAGTATCTGCTCTGAGTCTGCTCGTAGGTATTCATAAGTATCAGTACTCTAAGTGACAGTATCTGCTCTGAGTCTGCTTTTAGGCATCCATAAGCATCAGTACCCTTAAATATTCCACCATGTCCAGCTACAATCAAACAGCATGCTTTTGTCCTGTATCCAAATCCAAATCTGCTAACTCTGTTGTGAAGAGACTCAAATTTGTCAACTGACAACTTACTAGAAGAAAAATTAAATCTTTGCACATATTTTGAATAAATGTGGACTTTCCGGATGTATAGTCCAAGGACTAAGTTTTACTCAACCACATTCCACTGACATGCAAAAGCTACACAATAGCATTAATAAAGCTCAGAAATCAAACTATCATGTTCTGATTTCACATTTATATTGCAAATGCTTTCAAAAGAAATGGATAGGGTACTCCTGCTTGACTCCAAACTGTCTATATAATCACTGCTATGGCATATTACTGTACACCTGTACTCTTTACATTATATAAACAACCAGGACTTTTTTAACAATAACAAAACTGGCAGTTTATATGCCGTATTAATGCAAATGCCCAATTTCCTTTAAAAGAATGCAAAATGTTAAGAAATGTCGATTTTCAGAAATGCTATATAGAGTGTCAGAATCCACCTGATATAATTGTCTGGGGGTTCATGTTGAGGCCTCCCTCTTTTAATGGCCTGTAACAGGTCTTCCTGACTGTCCTGCTGCTTGAAGGACAGTTTTTGCTCCTTCATCAGGCTGCATGCTGTATGGACTTATGGTCTAGTATGTCACTCTTATGTGTACTCTAGTACAGTCCTGACTGACTGAACTGCACCTGCCCTGCCTTCTCCCAGCAGAACCTCGATTAAACCAGGATTTAACAATGCATATTTAGCCAGAATCAGGCAGGTCAGTCTAGCACCCAGACTCTTCTACTAAGGAGCCATGCTATTGTAATATGTGCAGAATGCAGTTTGGCATTGTCTTGCTGAATTGTACAAGGCCTTCCCTGAGAAAGATGTTGTTGCTCCATAACCTCCATGTTGTTGCTCCATATATATATACAGTCAAACCTCGGATTACGAGTAACTTGGTTTGTGAGTGTTTTGCAAGATGAGCAAAATTTTTTTATAAATTTTAACTTGATAAACGAGCGAGGTCTTGCAATACGAGTATTATGTATACGCTTTGTCGGCAGACAAATACTGAGCGGATAACTGAGCGGATGGTTCTTCTCTCTCTATCTCACTGCAGGATTGTGGGTAATCGTTTTCCATGCTCGGTCTCAGTCGGCGTGCCTCACTCATATAGTCAAAATTTAGAAGAAAAGCACCACCTGAATAAGGGCGTAGCAATGCGAGCAATGAATCTGTTTAGCGACAATGCAATGTCCACATTTCCGCAAAATCGAAAAGGAGGCAAAAGCGGCTGACATTGGATAGGTTCCTTGTTGAAGTCGCACAAAAAGAAAAAGATTCCAGTGAGCCAACGGATAGCAGTGATTCCGTTAGTTATAGTGAAAGTCGTCCTACAAAATAACCCTCCTCTTCTCCTCTCTCTCATCTCCCTCACACCATCCACAATTCTTTTCAAAGGTAAAGTGCAGGTTAATTTGTTTTCTGCATTTTTACTTTATATTTTGTATGAATCATTTTTATATTAATATTTTTGGGTTGTGGAACAAATCATCTGAGTTTCCATTATTTCTAATGGGAATATTCGCTTAGATATACGAGTGCTTTGTATTACAAGCACATTTCCGGGAACGAATTGTGCTCGCAATACAAGGTTTTACTGTATATATATCATTTATGAAATCCCCAGGTTCTTTGCAATATTATGTCAAGGAACATTATTCTTAAATCGTGGCACTATTTGCTCATACAGTCTTTCACAGAGTGGTAAATCTCTCCCCATCTTCACTCCACAGAGACTCTGCCTGCCTGAGAGGCTCTTTTTTATACCCAGTCATCTTGCTGACCTATTGCCAATTAAACTAATTAGTTGTGAGATATTCAACTAGGTGTTTTGTTTTAGTATCGCCCAACTTTTCCAGTCTTTTGTTGCCCCTGTACCAACTTTTTAAAATGTGTTGTTGGCATCATATTCAAATTGAGCATATACTGTTGTGGTCAAAAGTTTACATACACTCATCAGAGGCATGAATTTCATATAAATTTTGGAGTTTTAATAATTTACTTGTTCTTTTTCCAGGGTGGAATGACTATACAACATACACCTTCAATAATTTTTAATAACAAGAATTGGGTGCACAAGTTTGAATTAATTTTGGTTTTTCTGTAATCCACACAGTGTCAAAATTATACGCACAGGCTCAAATATATACATACATTCACGTAAATCTTTTAATAAGTGGTGCTAAAGGTTTTAGAATATCTTAACTTGACAAGACCAAGGCCTATTGACTTCTTGTTAGTGATCATGATTGACTACAGCTGGTAGTTTCTCTTTGCCAGCATAAAAAGGATTTCTTTGACAGCACTCATTGGATTCACCAATACTCAGAACAATGAGGAAGTCCTAGGAAGTCAGTGAGGATCTAAGAAGGAAAATTGTAGATTTACACAAGTTGGGAAAATCTTTTGGAGCCGTTTCTAAACAACTGCAGATTCCAAGATCTGTTCAAACAATTGTATGCAAGTACAAGTTACTTGGACGTGTCACCACTGTGCCATGGTCTGAAAGAAAATTCAAACTGTTTCCCTCAGATGAAAGAAAATTGGTTAGGATGTTCAGGAACAATCTAGGAACCACCAAGGCTCAAGGCTGCCATGAACTGGAAACTGCTGGAACATCAGTGTCACTGTCCACAGTGAAGTGAGAATTAACATCGCCATAGACTGAGAGGGTACCGACCAAGACAGAAGCCCCTGCTACAAAATCGACACCTTCAAGCTCAACTGAAATTTGCAACTGCCCACATGGACAAGCCAGATGCCTTCTGGAGAAAAGTTTTATGGTCAGACAAGACAAAGATTGAGCTATTTGGCCATAATAACAAGAGGTATGTTTGGAGGAGTGAAGGTAAGGCATTCAGACCTAAGTACATCATCCTTGAAGATGTATGTTGTATAATCATTCCACCCTGCATTCTAATAAATTATTCAAAGCCCAAAATTAATATGACATTCATGCCCCTGATGAGTGTATGTAAACCTCTGAGCACAACTGTATTTGTCATAAAACAAATTTTCTCAGTTTCAACATTTGATATATTGTCTTATTTCTCATTAAATGAGTTTATGTGATTTGCAGATCATTGCATTCTGTTTTGTTTACATTTTACACAGCCTTCAAATGTCTTTGGAAACAGGGTTGTATCTAGTAAAAACGTGCATGCCAAAGTCTGGGATATTAGACGGTAAGATAACATTCAGTACTAGTAGTTGATGTTGACTGCAGAATAAATAGGCAGGGATAAAGATCTGAGTGACTTTGACAAGGGCCACATTATTATGGTTGGATGAGTGGATCCGAGCATCTCCAAAACGGTAAGGCTTTTGGGGTGCTCACGGACAGTCGTGGTGAGTACATACTGAGAGTGGTCTGAGGAGGGAAAAACCACTAACAAGGTGTTGGGTGGCCAGGACCCATTAATGTGAGATGTGAATGAAGACTATCCTTTGTGGTACAAACCAACAGAAGAGCTACTGTGACACAAATGACAGATCATTTTAATGATGACTGCAGGAGTAATGTGTCACGACGCACAGGGCATGGAGCCCTGCTGAGTAAGGAGCTAGGCAGCCGCAGATTACATTTGCTGTCAGAGGTGTGAATAAAGTCGATGTTTTCCCTAGTTTGTATTTTTTCCCAGACATGTATGTTTAAGAGACTGCAGCACAATGTTTTTGTTTCAGTCATATCTTAATTTATGGGTGTGTGTCTGAATTGTGAGTGTGTGAATGTCATTGATGAGAAACTGGGAATAACCAGGTTGCATGCATGCATTCATCTATCTATCTATCTATCCATCTATCCATCTATCTCCCAGTTTCTCATCAATGAAGGGCTTCTTCCTTGCTTTATGGGTTTTCAGTCCTGCTTATGAGCAAAAGCCTGATACAAACTGTCCTAGCAGTGCACTTCACACATGCACTTAATGCTTCCCATTCCTTTTGAAGGTCACTTGATGTCATCCTCTGCTTCATGAGAAATTGTCGGATAACTTAATGCTCATCTCTGGCATTAGAAAATCACTTGTGCCCTCTACCTGGCTGGTTTCTGGTCATTTCCAGTGTCTTCTGCTTCACCTTATTCTTATGTACAGACGCTCCTCTACTTACGAACTTTCAGATATACAAACGAAGAGGACTGTAAGTCCAAATTGTGTTCATTGGACTCCCGTTTCCTGTCCGCAACATTTTTTTTTTTTTCTGCGTGCCAATTCTGGGTAGTATGACTTCTGGCCGCTACTCCCGCCACGCAGCAGCATAGCTTGTGTACTCCCAGCATCCTAGTTCTTTGTACTTGCGTATACCATTAAAATTATGTTGAATAACGACTTATGTATCTCATTTGTAAGTAGAGGAGTCTTAGAAATTTTGAATCTGGAAGCAACCGGCTGCTCAGTGTAGCATTCAGTCGGCAGAACAAGGATTAAATCAGGATTTAAAAATGCAGATCTATATTAAAATATATAAAATGGTCTCTTAATTGTTTCTGGAGCTGTACATATATCATCCATTATCCAAGCCTCTTAATCCCCACTGGGGTTGTGGGGGGGCTGGAGCCTATCCTGGGAACAATAGGTGCAGGCGGGAACCAACCCACACTACAGGGTGCTTGCTCACACAACTACAGGGCCAATTTAGACATGCCAGTCAGCTTACTCTGCATGCCTTTGGTCTGAAACTGGAGCCCACGGTGAAAACCCACATGAACACAGGGAGAGTGTGCAAACTCCACATAGAAAGAACCTGGGTAGCCATGAGGCAGCAGTGCTAACCACTGCACCACTATGCTGCCCCCCCCCCCCATTTTTTGACTTATCTTCCTGAATTGCACAGTGGCCCCACAGAAATGTCATTTCATGATAACCGTGTGTGGTACATAAATTATTGTGCATGTGTATTCTCATATAATGAGATGACCATGATGAATCTTGAATTGAATTTTGAGTCTTGAAAAAACCTAAACATGTGCAAAATCATGTTGGAGAGCCCAGGACCTCAACAGTCACTAAGCGTGGAGAGGAGGGAATGGCATGAAAAATGTGAGAGTTTCACAAGTCCAGTAAGAAGCACAAATCTGTACCGCATTCTCTGGTGCCTTGCCCACCCCCAAATACTTGAAACACCAATTTGCATCAGTAGTTTCTTTAGAGAAAATAAACATCAATATAAAGTCCTTCTAAACGAGAGGTAATTCATAATGAAATTCATAATGTAATTTTAATTGTGATTGTGAAAATCTATATGTGCAAGCTATAGGATAATCATATTAAGAAGAGCGTTTTATAGAAAACTGATTTTAATGTACCAAATCTGCAGTACCTACAGTATGTAATATATTGGTATTAGCAATGGTATTATCTGAAATATCTTCCTATGTGTATTAGAAGCATATTAATATTAGGTATATATTAGTTAACGGAAGATTACAGGCAAAAATTTTGCAACAGAGACTAGATAATATTCTATAGTGAATACTATAATTTTTACTTCATAATTTTAATTCCCAACCCCAATACTGCATTTAAAAAATGTTTCTCATAAGGTCTCCAATTGCATGTGCCGAAAGGAGACTTTGGACTGATCCCAGCCAGGCACTGCATTTGCCATTTAGTTGATTTTTTTGGTAAAAGCTTTTTAACACCGATTTCAACTTTAAAGTCTGAATGCATGCAGCCCACACATCTGCGCCCACGCACAGTAACACAATGGCACATGCCAGATGAGCCCATCTCCAGATTACTTCTCCTCCTAATGTGACACAAAGATTACATGTTCTCCCGAATCAGCTCATCGCAGGCCACTCAAACTATTCATCAACCCAGGGCAGCCCCACGCAATTACACATCTCAGGGTTCAGAAGCCTACAGACAAAACCAGGACACAAGAATCATCCTTCAGACCAAAGGTCTTCAGCCGAGACTCTATGACCCTATTGCTGGGGGGGGGGGGGGGGGTTCAAAAAACATTGTGTTCAGCACAAAATGCAGTTTTCATACAGCAGTCCCCCAGAATCTGTGATTTCAGTAACTGCGGTTTCAGTTATTCAGTTTACCTTGGTCAGAAAACAGATAGCAAAATGTGTAGCAGTATGATTTTTCATTGTTCCTTCGTCCTTTGATGGGTATAAAAAGCATCATTTTCATTGCTTCGTCATCCTTTGATATATAATATTTTTTCATTGCTCTATCTCCTTAGATTTAAGCTGTCAGCATCCTTTTAATTCGAGAGTACAGTACTGTACAGTGCTATATAATAATGTAACATACTTTATTATTATTGTATTTAATATTGCTAATGTCTTACTGTGTCTAATTTATCAATTACCATATGTATGTACATGAAAATCATGGTATATAGGGGGTCCATGAATGGTTCGTTATTATCTGTGGTTTCGGCTATCCGTGGTAAGTCTTGGAGCATATAACCTGCGGATACGAGGGGAATAATATAGTCTTCTGTGTTTTACAAAACGTGTTATTAGCCACCATACAATCATGATACTAACCCCATTTCTTGTATTTCTTGTTCTCTACAAAATACTATTTAAAATCCCTTAATGTAGCATAATTATCCATCGTTTCATACCTGCACCACCATGTTCATTGCAAGCTAAACAAATACTCTTTATGCACTGGTTGGTTGAAATAAAATCTGTACCATAATTACCATAATTATCCACCAAATACTGTATATACACCAGACAGTCATAACAATGAAACCACCTGCCTAATGATGTGTAGGTCCCCCTTGTGCCACCAAAGCAGTCAAGTCAAAACCTTGAACTTTTTCATGCTCCTCAAACCATTCCTGAACAATTTTTGCAGTGTGGCACGGTACTTATCTCACTAAAAGAGGCCACTGCCATTGGGGAATTTTTTATTTTTTTGCACTAGAAGTTGGACATTTAAATTTCGTTGTATCTACAATGGCAATAAAGATATGTCCTATTCTATTCTATTTCCATGAAGGGGTGTACTTGGTCGGCAACAATGTTTAGGTAGTGTTTAGGCAGGGCCCAAGTTTTCCCAGTAGAACATTGGCCAGAGCATTACAGTGCCTCCACTAGCTTGCCATCTTATCACAGTACATCCAGGTGCCATCTCTTCCCCAGGTAAATGACCCACACACACCCAGCTCTACACATGATGTAACAGATAATGTGACTCCTCAGACCAGACTATCTTCTTCCATTGCTCCATGGTTCAGTTCTGACACTCACATTCCCACTGTAGGGGCTTTCAGTGGTGAACTGGAGTCAGTATGGGCACTCTGACTGGTCTGCAGCCATGCAGCAAGCTGCGGTGTATTGTGTGTTCTGAAACTTTTCTGTCATAAATAGAATTAACTTTTTCTGCTTGCCCATATTTCCTGCTTCCGCCATTAAAATTAATAGGACATCTTGGTACCCATCACAACCATTTAAAAGGAAAACTCAACATTCAAAGGCCAGAAGACATTTTTTGGAAATATTGCATCACATCAAATAGGATTTCACATTGCCTGAAAAAGGTCATATAGAGTATGAGAGGAATTGATGTTACCAGCTGCAAAACATATTTACAACACCATGTTAGTAAATGGGCATGAAGACTTGGAATCATTCCATTGTCTGATTCTACAATACACTGAAACCCCAGTACAGAATGTAGGGATTACAAGTGTGCCAGGATGGTTCAAGCACCAATGGGTGGACACGCATAAGAGACCAGGCTGTCAAGTGGCTCAACTTAGCCAATGGCAATGGTTCTACTAAACAATAGCTGGTGGAAATATTAGTGGACTACCAGGGTGTTCCGAACAATACCAGGGATCTCAGTCAAGCCACTCCACATCTATTTCCTGATACAATCTGTCCAAAACATCCTCCTCAGTCAAAGTGGACCTCTTTAGTCAAGATAAATCCAAGATGGGATGTCTATTGTGCTGGAGAAGTACGCCTTCAGCTGTTGCCTGAAGACACTGGGAAATCATAACTGGGTACTGAAGGCAACAACAGATGGCATTAGGAAGGGGATCAATGAGAGCAAGCAGGGGAGAAGCTGTAGTTGCAATCAACAAATGACAGGTGGGTTTGTCATAACTGTACAGCAAAGGCAGGTTTCTGCAAATTAGTCCAATACATAAACACTTCAGCCAGATGTGGTCCTGCTGTCAGAAATTCAAGACAGGTCATTGTGTTGGCACTAGAGTGAACACCGGAAAGACTGTTAACAAGGTGGACACCTGTGACCAAAAAAGAAGGACAGAGGATCAAAAAAGTGGGAGGGGAGTTACATCAGACATATACTAAGGAAGTCAAGAATTATCTTGTTATCTTCATAATGGCATACAAAAAACTGCAAGCATGACCCTTCTCAGCTGCTTCTCAGCTGCTGTTTCACATTTTTTTGCAGGGGTGGGGGAGAGTGGTGCTAGTTGCTGCTGGGGGGCGGGTATGGGGAGGGACAAAGGAAGACAAGAGGGCTAAAAGGAGGTTGATTAACAGTAGTCTGGACAGAGGGCTGTAAAACTGGACCGTCCAAGTGAAATGCAGACAAGTGGTCATCCTCATCACAGCTGATGCTTCACTGACAAGGTGGAATGGAGAAGGTGTGTGTAAAGAACAGGAAGAGGAAGTGGGCAGGTGAGTAGCGGAGGCAGTGACGGGTGCATTGTGTGCCTGTCAAGGTGGGCTGCATGATTTCACAGGTCTGCACAAGAAGGTGGTCATAAAGGCCATCACAGAGATCGCAGAAAGGGCTTCAAGATAGCTGACGGACAAGGGTGCTCAATTTCTGAAAAACCCGAAACACCGTATGACCTCTGGTACAATCGCTGATGATGCGTCCAAGTGGATCATAAGGCATATGAGTCAGCCGATGATTGAAAGTATGAAAGCTGTATATGGATTAGTAATGCAGCTGGTTGAATCAACTGACATATTTAAAAAGGCGCAGCTTCTTGTATTTGTGCATTATATTGAGGACAACAGCTATATTAAGTAGATCTTGTTTTGCAAAGTATTACCCAGGCACACAAGAGGCTCAGAGATTTTCAGTGCAAATTTTCAGTTTGGGCAAAATATGTGGAATCCTGTGGTTATGCAGGTGCATAACCCAGGATTGGCAGTCAGAGTGAGGCTCATTGCACCTCATATCCTTTGTACTCACTGCTTACTACACAGAATCTCCAAATAGCTGTCCAAATTGGAATACTGTGCTTGACACTGGTAAAAACAAATGCATGAAAGAGCACTGGAGACACGTTACTTTACTTCTTTGTATGAAGTCATGTGGGAGGAATCATCTCACAAGATTCCCAATTTGAAGTCAGGTGGCTTTCACATGAGCAAACAAGTTTTCGAGTTTCAGTCAGCCGTTCATAATTTTTGGATTTCAGAAAACTCGGAAAACACTGAAGCTTGTTTTGGTGACTAAGAATTTATAACTGGAATGTCTTGTGGATGTATTCAGAGAGTTAAAGGAGCCGAACAGCTCAATGCAGAGACACAGTACAAATATCAGCTTGGATGGCATCATTAGCAACATGAGGCAATGAGGAGACCAATGGATGAAGTCAATGAAAATGTTTACAGTAGACCTTATCCATCAGCACCTGGTCACTGCTGAATTACTGTTTGAAAAGTACTTTACTGAATCAGGATACTAGTGATGTGACAGAACATAGATTCAGGTCCAATTTATACAGTACAGTACAGTTCTGAGGGACAAACCTGACAGCTATTAAGAAAGTCCAGTTGATAGAGCCATCTACAGACATTTGACATTGACATGGTACAGTTTTGGATTAGCTGCCACAACTGGCCTGAACAGCTGGGGGTTTGCCTTTTGCACCCACTTTCTAGTGCAAGAGTAGATTTTCTGCATTGACTTACCTCAGAAATAAACATTGCTCGCTACTTCAGCCAGAGAATGACTGGAGGCGGCCTGTCTGCCATCTTGTGTGAAAGTATTGATCTGTGTACCACAGACCAGCTGCTGTGTACTCACTGAGTAACCTGCCTGAACTATTTACCTTACCATAGCTCAGAATCTGATATGTATGCAAAACAGACTTCACAAAGTACATGTTCAAATACTGAAGCGAGAGAGGCTTTGACTGATTCACATACTCAGGTACGCTTACACATGCACATTTTACAAACACCTAATCACAAACACAACCACCTGCTTATATAATTTTTAAATATTCGAAGTTCAGTGCTGATTTGTTCCATCAGTACTAAATACAGAAAATATAGAAAAATATACATTGAAAATTTAAATAACTTTTTTTCTGTTGCTTTTTATTTTTATTTATTTATCCTTTATTTTACCAGGAATGTCCCATTGAGATACATTATCTCTTCTTCCAGGGAGTCCTGGCCA
>JABJVO010000430.1:0-10839 GCA_026770805.1 Boulengeromyrus knoepffleri
ATTACATAAATGCTCTAATAGTACACGTAAGTTAGTGGTTTATTTATTGTTAGTTACTGTAATGTTGCGCTGCTTTACTTGGTTAATCATCCAGTCTGTGAAGAAGGCATTCAAGTAAGAATTGCATTCTAGTATGACTCATTTCCTGGCGCGTACAATTTATATTAGGTTGGCGTTCACGGTTCGACTTCTGATATTCAGATCGAGTTCTAGGTTAAACTGGTTTGTTCAACTTTCAAGAAATTCAAGTTCTAGTGAGTTCGAGAACCGAGGTACCACTGTATATATATATGAATAAACTTTTGTGTGTACCAGTTTGAAGTATACTTTTGTACTTCACTTTAACTTGTTCCCATGTCCTGCATGATTGTGTATTTGATCTGTAATAATGAAAATAAGATAATAATGAAATATTGGAAACGTAATACTACATTCAAGTGATAATACAATAACTAAAAACTACTTACACATTTAATTTGTTGGACACTTTTTGCCAGCTGTCTTTTCTGGTTTGGGCCATTTTTGATGTGTTTCCTTTAGTACTTTGAATTCATCATACCCCTCTAAAGAAAGATCCTGCTCGGATTGCGTGAAAAATTGCGCCCTGTTTTTTGACCAATGGGAGACTTGCTGATCAAGTTTTGTAGACTCGATATATATGGGCTTTTCAAGCAGCACAGGCGCGCGCAATCGTTTCAGATGAATGGATCCAGCTAGCCTAATCTACTACACAGCTGCATTTGAAAAACTAACTTATCCTGGATGAGTTTCACCGGCATTAATTCATCCAAGATGAGGCATTTGATCTCAGATGATTTAAGCGACATACGGAAAATACCCCCTAGGAAGGAGTTAAACTAGGAACACAAACACAAGCAGAGCAGAATCAAACCAGACACAAGTAGGATAAACCAAAACAGGGAAGCAAGGAACACTAAAAAACACTAAAAAAATTGTAAACCAATAAACAAAAAAGAACAAGTAAGGCTGGCCTAGAACCCATGACTGCATGGTTACAACACCTGCTGTCCAAATGGGTACGAAACACTTTGGATAGGCATGGGCAGACACCAACCCTGACAACATTAGCCCACAGTTGGGCAAATTCATGAACACAAAACCTATTTTAGAATAAGGAATTGAATATCTCTTGTAATTTATTGAATAACCATACCCATCATAAAGTCAAAATATCGTAACACAGACCATTGTAATCTGGGGAGCATCTGTATTACAGCTGTTAATGTATGTTTGGATGATTGCATGCTGCCAATTAATGTTCTATGAATGCATTATAAAGGCATTATGAAGCTGCGGTTAACGTAATGCGTTACCCAATAATTTGTGTGTTATCAGTAAAAATGTAAAAGATTGTATTTGTTCATTATTGTAACTTAGATAACAAATTGATGCAGAAAACTAGATCACTCCAAAAGGTTCACATAGTTCTTTTGCTGTTGT
This sequence comes from Boulengeromyrus knoepffleri, assembly GCA_026770805.1. Taxonomy (NCBI): domain Eukaryota; kingdom Metazoa; phylum Chordata; class Actinopteri; order Osteoglossiformes; family Mormyridae; genus Boulengeromyrus; species Boulengeromyrus knoepffleri. The sequence goes on from JABJVO010000430.1 coordinate 1,462, forward strand.
ATCATGTCCATGCTCATAGTCTATACAACTACACTCTTTCTATATCATTATTGTCATTCCTCTTTTCTACAGATTCATTATTTGTACTTGCAGATTTGCTGGGTTTTGTGTATTTCTGTCTGTATTCCTAGTATATCTCAGTTAATGCCATTCCATGCTTTCCATTTAATCGCTACAGAGAACAACTTTGAGGAAATCAGCAGGAGGAACAGCTGGTCAGCCACACCTTTATCTACTGTCCAGAAAGGTACAAAACAGCAAATAGTTCAAGGGTGCAACAGCAGCTGCTTAAAATTAAGAGCAAATTTTTGTTGTTTTTGAGATGAGGCCACCAATGACCAATGACCAATGATACAGTAACATTGGTGCCAGAACAAATCAGATGGCTGAGCTCAAAATATTCATGGGGCACAAGTCGGGGGGGGTGGGTGTTGACCAGGGTGGTGACAGTAAAAATTGTCGACTGGGTGTGGTTGGCAAACCATTGGGTGGCCAAACGATCTGAATGCCAGCGTTAGAAATCAAAAGTCATTCAGTCCTCATGTAATCCAATGAAAACCATTCAGAAAATTTCCAAAACTCACCATGTTCATAGAACTTTTCCAAAAAACACATCTAGTGCACTGAGCTAGTTAGGCCTGCCACCTTTCTACCAGTGTTTAAACCATTTATATCGATCAGGCATAAAGGGAGCACATGCATTTTTGGTAAACTTAAAATATTTTATAATTTTAACCTTGAGAAGTTTGATTGTTGGATTTTGAGCTGTAACTTCGGTATATAAAAACATCAAAATCAATAAGGACTTCATAATGTAGTAATAGGAATGACAGGCAGAAACTGGAATTTACAGAATGCTGACATCTTCTGAATCACTAGCATATGACCATACTTATCCAGGTTCCCCAATAGAACACCAGCACAGCAGCAGAGTGACAGAGGCCCCACCTCGACACGTAACAGGTATAGATCAAAGCTTCTCTGTACTGCACTGACTGCCAAAATACTGACCACTGGAGATAATATACCTAACCACTGGAGTATAACGTAGCTGACCATTGCAGTATAATATAGCAGACCACTGGAGTATAAAATAGCTGAACATTGGTCTGTAATGTGATCAGTATAGCTGCAAAACTTCTATAATGTTGTACTTTATCAGATCCTTACCAAGCACTTGGGCCCATCAGCAGTCGTTTATCGAACCCAGGTAAGAACTGACTTTACATATAATGTAAAGCTAATATGTCCCTTAGACTTCCTACTGAAATAAATAACGCAAAATAAACCTTTTTCAATTGGAATTAATACTTCACTTTTAATCTACTACAGTCATGTGTCACTTAACAACAGGGATACATTCTGAGAAATGCACTGCTAGGCAATTTTGTCTTTGTGTGATCATAGAGTGTGTTTACACAAACCTATATGGAATAGCATACCTAGGCTACAGTAAACTTTTTTGTAAGTAGAAAAAGTACACTCTAACGAAAAAAAGTACAGCATAGTAAATACATAAACCAGTAACATAGTTGTTTATTATCATTATCAAACATTATGTAATGTACATAATTGCATGTGATATACTTTTACATAACTGGCAGCACAATATGTTTGTTTACTCCAGCATCATCACAAACACATAAGTAATTATGATGTTATGACGGCTACAATAGAATTTTTCAGTATAATCTTATAGGACTAGTTGTACATGTGGTCCATCATTGACTAAAATGTCATTATGTGGCACATGACTGCACAACAAATGAAGTGACAAAAAACAGTGCTTGACTAAAAGGATGACAAATGTGACCTTTTACTGTCTGCTTTGCCAAAACAAATAAGAAGGGGTGACGTGACAGGGCAAAATGCTTAAATAGTACAGATGCAGTTTTCTGTACATTATACTGTCAGTCTCAGCCTATGTTTACACTCCTGAAAATATGGAGCCTACAGCTTGGGACCCAAATGACCCATCTGCCCATGTCTCATCACAGAATCCCCAGCACTCCACTCCAAGAGCCATCAAGTTAAACATAATTCACACAAGCTGTCTGACACTGGCACACACAGGATTGTGGGTAGGTTCATAACCAAATATAAAAAACAATATATTCTGTTTTCTCCTCAAAGCATATAGCAAAAGCGGTCACATTTGTTTAAATCTTTTGTATAACTTTAGAGCAGTGCAAACCATAATACAATGAGTTTCTGTTTAAAGTTTAATTATTGTGTGTGTCAGATACTGTTTAGACTTTTCATTTCCCAACTTTATCTAAAAGGTTCTGGGCAAATCCAGCTATGGCAGTTCCTTCTGGAGCTTTTGTCAGACAACAACAATGCAAACATCATCACCTGGGAAGGCTCTAACGGCGAGTTCAAGATGACAGACCCAGATGAGGTGGCACGGCGCTGGGGTGAGCGCAAGAGCAAGCCCAACATGAACTATGACAAGCTGAGCCGTGCCTTGCGCTACTACTATGACAAGAACATCATGACCAAGGTGCACGGCAAGCGATATGCTTACAAGTTTGACTTCCACGGCATTTCTCAGGCACACCACAACCACGCTAATGAGGGCAGCGTCCTCAAGTACCAGCCGGAAACAGCGTACATGCAGCCCTACCACAGCCACCAGCCTAAGATGAACTTCATGACCTCCCACCCCTCTCCTCTGCCAGTCTCCTCTGGGAACTTTTTTGGCCCCTCCTCCACATACTGGAACACAGTGTCCAATCCCATCTACCCTGCCTCCACAATGCCCCGACACCCAGGAAGCCATTCCCACTTGGGGTCATACTACTGAAGGTACATATCCTGGCTGTTCTCAGAGTTCATTCTCCACCACCCCTGATGTATCTCTCACTTCCTTTTCTAGGTGGTGATATCAAATGATGTGGTGCCAATATACAGTATGTAGTATGTATTTTTACTGTCCTTGATGTAGGAGACTATGGAAAATGTAGCTATTGATGTTTGGTTTCATATGTTCACTCCAGGGCAGAAACAGACTGCTAGGCTGCTTTCACTGCAGGGATTCTTTCAAAAAACCCATTCTTCAGTGGGTAAAAATGCTACATATTTTGGGGCCTTTCAAATAAATATATAACTGTGTGCTATTATTATATATTTCAAACAAAGCTCGTATACTTGCTGGCAATGTTTGAGTTTAGGCCAAAAGCCATGCTGTGCATTTCATAATCAAGGTGTTTTAATGGACATTTCATGGACCATAACTGATGTTTGGTATCAAGTTTGGAGAGTGGCTGGGAAAAAAACACATGACTAGACTAATTCAAACCATATAGTGCCCCTCTGAGCACTGTACATCATATTACAAAAAAGCACAATATGTTAATGCAGGGGTCTCTACACCCTTGACACAAAATTATTTCAAATGGGGTGGTGATGGTTAAATGAATTCTAATTTCAAGTACACTCTGCAAAGTGGATATACACAGAATTAATTAATTGACCTGATTTCTAAAAAGTGTTATGCAAGCTATATACATTGGCTCCTGTGGACAGCTCACAGGCAATGCATTATATTATAGGTGTCATACTGAACATAAAAGGACATGGAAAGTCTTCATTTACTTGACCAGGCTTGTAGTTTGGTTAATTTTACATTAATATGCAGTAATAAAGTTTAACTGTCCATCAAAGTGATATATTTCATGACACTCCACCCCTCAGTAAAAATTAAAGAATAAGGTTTTTACTTTGATAAGGATGTTCTCACTGTGTGTCATACTAAACACAAAGAAAATGTCACATTCATTTTTAATAAATATTTTTACCATCTGCAAAATGTCTGAGAGACAGAAGTTCTTAAACAGTTACAAATGCTTAATGTTAGGACTCAGTGTGTACATATACTTTTAATCTCTGCAATGTAGCATATTTTCTACAGTAATGCATAATGCTTGTACATTTTGAATTCATTACATTTTTGTTTCATTCAGGCTCTACAACTAATTGTGTATATTTAATAAAATGTTTAAACAAAATGTCCCACTAATGTTTTCAGGTAATTTTTGAATTTGCTAGAATGGAATAGGTATCATACAAATAACACAGTGCTATCACTGCTATATATTTTTGAATGATATATGCATAGAACATCAGATTGTTTGCTTGTTACAGTACTCTTTATTATTAAGAAATTCAGACCTATTAAGAAATGTTTTCAGACAATTCTTGCCATTCTCACACCAACCCAATTATGTGGAATACATGTAAGTAAAACTATGCAATATACACATCGGTGAGACACACTATACCTACATATAAATCTATGGTCTGGGTTCTTGACATGTTTCAAAACTATGATTGTACAGATGGCCTGACACCCAGACCCCAGAGCTGTGATTAATTCTGATTGATCTCTGTAAATCTCCTTTATTGTTTGGTTGCGTATGTAATGTGATTCACTGGTATCCTGTATAGGGTCTACCCTATGGCGTCAAATCAGACTCACCACAACCTGAATTTGAATGACAGAACCCAAACTTGAATATGTTTACCTGAACTTGAATTAGAGACACCAAATTTGAAATCATCACCCGAATTTAAATTTATGTTGCTTGTGTGGCAATAAAAATTCAAGTTCGGGTTGTAAAATTCAGCTCTTGAAAGCTCGGTTATAGGAAGATTCACATTGAGAAAATTTGCATTAAAAAATTCAGATTCAGAAAAACAGGGAAAACATTTGTGATACTCAGAAAGAGCAAATGAGCATAGATCCAATCAAGCACAATCCCGGCCAATCACAAGACAGGTCATCAGTCATTTAGGATGGGATTTTGTACTTTAATACGGTGGTTAATGTCAAGATATGGGGTGAGTTTCCCGAAACCTTCTTAACGCTACGTTGTTCGTAAGTTCTACATTAAAAAATACTGTAGAACTTACAAACGACATAGTGTCAAGAATGCTTCGGGAAACTCACCCATGGTTTTTGATCCATATCACCAGCGCATAAAGAAATGGGGCAGTGTGTGGCTCAGTGGGCTAAGCCTGTGTGCCTGTAATCAGAAAGTCACCAGTTCAAACCTAGCCTAAGCACATCTGCACCTTCTTGAGCAAGGCCTTTATCCCCCAGCTCCCTGGGTGCTGCAAGAGGTGGCTGTCCTTTACAAGCAGCTTACTCTACAAAGAGCAAGTTGAGGGAGGCATAAAGACAATTTCCCCATGGGGATCAATAAAGTATCAATTATAAATGGTGAATGCTCATATGAATGAAGTACAGGATTAAGTACAATTATTTTCTTACTTGCCTAAAATGTATAAACAAGTCATATAGCATCTGAAAGGCTATGCTCAGACAAAATAAGTTAAACTTTTACTGTACAATTTCCAAGAAAATGCACTTTGAAATCCATGTTATGGTACAAGTCATTTCTCCAAATTTTCCTATAAGGTATAAACTAGGGGTGGGACTTGATTAAAAAAATAATCTAATTAATTAGAAGCTTTGTAATTAATTAATCAAAATTAATCACATTTTAATCACATTTCAATATTTGACACGAGAAATTTAAGTTTGGTTGATGAATGAATCAATATACATAAGCTTAAACTACAAAATCCTGTTTATTTTCCCATCAGTCTACTGCACAGACCAATGGATGAGTGCAGAAAAACACAGAGCAAACGGTTTTCAGAACACTGGAAATTTTGACCAAAAATGCCAAAGTACTGACTGACTTCAATTGTTCCCATTTTTCAAACATTGTATATGAAAAACCAGAAAAACCAAACAATCCCATTTCAGTCAAAAACTCCCTCAAGTGTCCCTGGCCAAAAATAAGCAGACCAACAGTTCAAGAAAAAGTGCTATGTCTACCATCTAAAATGGTATAAAAATACATCCTCTGATTCACTTCAGTTCTTCTTATTCTTCCAATATCCTGAACAAAACTCCCAACAACATTAAACAACAACAACATAGGACATGACAATTTGATCGACATTTAGTGTTCAACAGTCAGTATGATAGTATCAACTTCTCCCTTAGCCAGTTGCTGAGATGAACTAGTCTTTCGACATTTTCAGAGGTCTACGCTGCCCTCTTTTTCTGAACTATGTTACCAGCAAGTGAGAAAAGTCTCTCACAAGGGACAGACGTGGCAGGGTTGGCCAGATATTTTCAGGCCAGGGCAGACAGTTGTGGATGGGCACCTGCAAGACATGACCACCACTGCGGTGAGCATGCTGTCTTGCTGATGGTGGGCTCTGCTCTGTAGAGGCTCAGAGTCCTGTTAGCCCATGTTCTTCTGAAGAAGAAGAGTCAGAGGCAAACAGCAGGAAGCTCTTCTTCTTTGCTGGCTCATCTGTGGTCTGTAGAGTAATGCTGCTGGGTTCTTGCAGCAATGCCTCAAGGCTATTCCACACCCCTTCTTGCTCTCCTTTGAGTAGACACTTTAAGTTCTTAAAGAATAGGTTGAGTGCAGATGCAATCTTGAGCCATCCATGGTTAAGCATATCTTTGCGTTGGGATAGGTCCTTTGTGAAGGCAGCTTTAAATCTAATCACATAGGCTGTGTCTTCATCCGAGACCTCCAGGGTGCGACATAAGTTTCAGCCCCAAAGAGCTTGGTTACATATCTGCAGTTGATAATATAGGAGAAGAAAAGAATTTAATTGTACTAATTCCCAATCAACTTAAACAGTGAATTTGCAAAATAAAAACAAAAAAACAGTGGCAATAAGAGTGATATTCAGTGAGTAGTACATTAAGTTTGGGAAAAATTTATATTGCACCAATTCACAGTCAATTCAAAAAGCTATTCAAATGGAGAGTAACTAGTGAAACAGTAAAACACTTTTGTGTGGATGTATGCTTTACCTGCATGGTTCATGGAGGGTCACCAGGCTCTGCAGTTTATTCTACTCCACTGCTGTCAACATGGTGAGCTTGTGCTTTGTCTGGCTAGAGTGGCCTTTTGGTTCTTTAGGAGACGCTTGATCATATACAGTGTAGAGTTCCACTTTGTGCGAACGTCTTGGACCAAGTGCTGTTTGCTGCTGGTGTAGTTCCTATGTATTGGCAGGGCTATGTTTGAAGTGACCCCCTATCTTGCAACACTTAGCCAAGATGTCATTGAAGTCACTGTCAAGAAGATAAACACTGAGGGTTCTCTGCAACATGTGAGCAACGCACAGCATGTGCTGGAAAGGGAGCTGTCTAGCTGCAACTATCATGTTTCGGGCACTGTCTGTTCCTATTGTGGTGACCTTTTCTTCAACTTCTCAGACCTCTGCCACAGACATAAAGTCCTCTGCGCAGGCATCTCCGAAGTGCCTAGAGGTGGTCTTCTGCATGCTCAAAGCAAATGACTGGATTTTTCATTCATCATCTATAATATGAGCTGTCACATCGAGGTAATTCATGTTGCTAACAGAGATCCAGTGATCCCCAGTCAGTCTCTCCACCATAACCTGTTTTACTTCCCTTTCATCATCATACAGCTGCTGGATTTTTTTCGATATTGCCTTTCTGGACAGCAGTTCGTAACTTGCATCAGCAAGTTACGAATCTGCAGCGCCTCTTGTAACCCTTTATCTTCGACCACAGAGAGTGGTCTACAGTCCACAGCAATCCATCTCGCCAGTGAATTGGTCAGTTTGTCTGACATGGACTTTGACGTTTTGTTTCTGAATGTGAACCCCGACATGTGGTCAAGTGTTGACTGGTGACACTGTGTGCTCGTACTAGGAATGCGCGCTAGCTCCAACATGTTTTGCGTTGAGGTGATAACGAAGGGTGGAAGTGCTCCTGTGATAAGCAAACTCCTTCCTGCATGAAGTGCAAATAACAGCATTTTTGTTTGTATTTCCTTCTGGAAATTTCTTATATTTAAATTTCCCAACCATCAGCATAGTCTCATCTGTCTTCTCTGTCATGTTCATCACATTGTGTGTCGATATAATCTGTATGCGGTGCAAATTAAAGTGGGAGTAAAATGTGTTAATTTTTTTAATTTGTTATTTTTTCCATAATTTATTAATCGAAATTAACATGTTAAAGTTCCAGCCCTAGTATAAACATGTCTTATACCTTTTTACTCCAGTTTGATTTTTACTTCAGTTTGACAGGCCATTTCTCAGAATTTTCCCATAAGGTATAAACACATCTTATACCTTCTGAAAGCTAAGGTCCAAGGCTATTTCCAGTTCAAATTTGCTCAACATTTGCTGTACTATTTTCAAGAAAATGTACTTTGAAATTCATACATATTTTTAAATAGGCATATCAGTGGGATTCTGGAGATCTTCAAAATATACCTTCTACTGAAAATGTTGCAGTAAACTTTGACAGGAAACTGCCTGTCCCTCATCTCCGCTGTAAGGTCCGTAAGGCTGAGTGAAATGGACAAAAACATTATCTAAGTAGTTATTTTTAGGCAGATTACTGATACACAATATTTTCCATGAAGTGTGCTAAATGTTAAGATTTAGTCGAAACTATAGAAACAGTTTTACTAAAACAATATGTGGTAAAACGAAATCTAAATACAGGGCATCGTTACCTGCAAATATACAACTACTCAGTATAGACATTTTTTAATCCAAACAGAAGTCTCAAATATAAGGACAAAAATAAATTATGTCTGATTCCCGTTTCAAATAAAGCAGCCACGACATAAAAGCGTTTCACTCCACTGCCTTTTTTATTGATTATGATACTCTCTCAAAACACGTGGAAGTTTTTCTTTCTGTTCATAAACCTATTTCGTAAATGGCTCATAAAAAGAGACGTCTGATACCCATCAAAAGTGCGTGTAATTCCTGGAAAGTAATTAAAGCAATAGCCTTCAATAAAAGAAAAACACAATAATTGGATATGATATATTCAACATGACTGCGCAATGATTTATAACAATGAGCCAAATAACAAAAGCCCTGTTCACACAAAGATTCATCCCCTCCATCCAGGGCTGGACTGGGACCAAAAAATGGCCCTGGCATTTTTTGGTCATGGCAGCCCACTATGATACGCGATGATGATACGATATGCGATACTGTGATACTATGATACGATATGCGAGAGCACATGACATACCAGAGGGTAAATGTGCACGTTGAGTGATTTCAAAAATTAAAATATGTTCTTAAAATAAAGCGCAGCAGCCTACAAGGAAGAGAGTAACCATGTCAAAAAAATTATATGCTCTTTCACAGTGTCACAATTCCCACCTTGAAGTGAAAGAGGATGTCAAAGAAACACAGAGAGAGAGAGAGAGAGAGAGAGAGAGAGAGAGAGAGAGAGGCAGAAATGTTAATTTCACTAGTGTTATTTCTCTGGTTACCTATCAATGATAAATCATCCATTTCAGCAAAGCAAAGTTTTACTAATATTACATGATAATAACT
>JABJVO010000431.1:0-10789 GCA_026770805.1 Boulengeromyrus knoepffleri
GACTGCTAGCAGCAATGCCAGCAGCAATGCCAGTTTGGGTTTGACACGCATTGTGTAGGGAGGCACACAGCAGCTTCTTGCTGCCCCTGGAAAGACAGCGTGGATTATCCATTTGCAGGTACATGTATGTTGGCGGGCAGAGATGGACACACAACCAACAAATACCTTTTTTGGGGTCTTTTGTCTGATAGAATCCACAAAGGGATTTGTAAGCGCCATTTATGCAGAATGGTGTAATTTTTGTTTAATTAAATGGTTAGAATATGTTGTTTTAAACCTGCCATTATAATTTGAAATGTATGTAGCATATCATACAGGAAAGTGCTTCTCCAGTTAGTTTATTTGGTTTGCGACTGCCGTAAGGGATATGGGTCAGAGGAGCAATAAAGTTTTTTGTTTTGAATGTGAAAATAAAGACGTGGACGTTGGGAGCCACACGGTTGTTTTACCGTGACTGGTAACCTACCATTTTAACGCGTAAAACAGTCTACCAATGTTCATTTCAGGTCTCCCACAGTCTCACCTTTGGTCTCAAGATGCCCAGAATGCACTATGGTATACGACTTCCTATCACCCAACAGTATCGCAGTAGTACGTGGGCTATTAAAAGAGACATCACCCGCTAATGCTACCGCTTAACCATGCAGAATTGCAACTATGACCCAGTTACACATTTGTGTTACATAAAGGCATCCTAACTGAAATAATAAATTAGCAAAAAGGGCTGCTTTCAAATGTCTCTGTAACATACAGGAAAACAATACTTTGTGTAATCATATATTTTCATTCACCTGTAAGATGCTTTTGGACAATGAGACAACAAGTGAGGCAGATAAACATAAGTGTTTCTTTGTTAACTTAGGTACAGGTGCAAGATAGTTAATGGAATGAGAGCTCAGAAGAACATTGCTCAAAACCATGCAAAAAACATCAGAAACGCTATATAAACAAATATCTGCTACTGGATTCTTAGTGTAAAATACAAGAACTGAGTTTCCAGTACTGCAAAGTGAAATCACAAATGGAAAAGAGTGTGCTGCAGAGTGTCAGTGGTAGGATGGAGTTACCTGAAGTGTTTTCGATAGAATGGGACCTAAAGCATTATTTCAAGGTTGTAAAGGATGCATAAGGGTTAATGTGACAGCCCGCTGCAAACCCACTACATACCACATTAGATAATTGCATTAATGAGAAATTGAACAGGTGTTCCTAATAATCCTTTAGGTGAGTGTATATTCCCTTTGTATTTTTTTTCTTTGGGTGTGTCTAGCTTCGTATCTTCCTTCCTTTCTCTAATGACTCTATCTGTCTACTTCTCTCTCTTCATCTCTTCATCACATTGCTAAAATCTCTCTCTCCCCCCTTCTTTCTCTTCATCTATCTTCCTAATCACTGAGGAACCAGGAAGCCCTTTCTATGTGACACTGGTGACATGACCACAAGGGGTAAACAATCAGCACTAATCTGCATTGGAAACCTGACCAGTGAAACGTACCAGTTTGTCATTGAAACAGGAAAAAAAAAATTGTTTTGTTTCCTTTTATTTATATTCTTCAGGTTGATTTCAGTGAATCTTATTCTGTGAATCTTATTGTTAATACTTCATGATGATAAACGTCTTGAAGTTTTATTGACCTTGACAAACTTTGTGTCAAATAATAACCCTTTTTGGTTACACTTTTACTTGAGGGGGCACAAATACTTAGCAGTAACTCAGTCGCTACTGAAGTACATATCATGAACAAATTAAGAAATTACTTGAGATAAAAAATGTGTCTATTCAATAATGATAAACAAATATGAGGTCAATTGTGTTATTCATTACTTGTTCCTTCAGTAGTTTTACACAAAGATTTAAAGAATTAACAGAGTAACAATTATAGTAACTGATTAGGATAAAATTTGCTTCACAATTCATTAATGATGAACAAACATGATATCAGTATTTCACATGCGTTATTCATTATTTGTTCCTTCAGTAGTTCTATCAGTCGTTGCTTCAGTAGTTTTACACAAAGATTTACAAAATTAACAGATATACTAACAAATATAATAATTGCTTGAGATAAAAGATGCGTCACAATTATTAATGAATGAACGGGAGATCAGTATGAATCTAAGACATAGTTTGCAGTTAATTAATAAATAAATAATACAATTCTATATTATTAGTGTCCCCTAAAATAAAGTATTACCCACTTTTAATGTAGGGTTTCAGATGTTTTTTAACATCCAGTGTGTATCCAACAGCACATAATGCGTTAATGTTACACCATAACTCTCCAGACACATTAACTGTGTTAAAATCATTCATAATGATACAGTATCCCAAAAGTCACCTAATTTTGCATAAGAATTTAATAGTTTGTATCAGTTTTAACACATTCTAAGTTTAAAATTAACACTACTACACACATTTATAACCATAAAAAACTTTCCACAATTCTAATATTTTGCCATATAATATTGATGAATAATACCAGTCAGTAAAACAATGAATACCATCATACCTTGTTATATCTTTCCGATGTTATATGGTTTAAGCACAATTCCAGGGACCAAGCTATTGATTTTACTTAGCTCTGTGGCAATTCAAATATTTGTCATGTTGAAACAACTTAAATAACAGCTTAACGGAAAACCAGTTCATCTTCAAATTCCTTGGACTACTGCAGTAGTAAAATGCCAATGACTGTTTCTGAATTGTAACGCTTAGGTGGAGGGTGGAAATTGAACTTGGACCTCAACCATCCGAAATATCGACTGGTGATTTTATTAAAAATTCCAACATTACTACAGAAGCAAGTACACCTAAGACCACAAGAATCAGTCTGAGAGCCACTCTTTATAGTACCTGCCCCTTTCATGGAGACCCCTTTTTCCTCAAATAAGAATGCATGTTTTTGCTTAATTATAGACCACTGTTTGGATGTTTGACAGACGTAATGGCTATTGTAACTGCCCTGTACATTTGTAGCCAATAAACAGGTACTTCTGGATTTTTTCAGTATAGTTTTGGAGACATCTTTTCCCTTGGGCTTTGTTTGCTTGAATCTGCTTTTTCTGGCATTGCAAGGTTAGACTCTGAGCTCGCAACTGTGGCGGCGCAGCATGGCACAGGCAGGGAAAAAAGGTGACGATTCACTTAAAAGCTCCATGACAAAGGGATTTATTGGGGAAACTGAACACACTAGGTAAAACTACAAAACAAAAGGACTACAGGTGGTAGAAAACCAACAGGGAAAAAACAGGGAACTAACTAAAAACCATAGAACAAACACAACTACAGAACTAAGCAGAACACAGGGAACATGACTGGGCAATAGAGCAGGGAGGCGCACACGTGCAGTAGCTTATTATAATGAACACAAGACTAAGGAAACTACAATAAAACACCGAAAGTAAGAAACACTAATTACACTTTGGGAATAACTAACATGGAACCAAAATACAAACAGGAATGGAAGTGAACAGTGGCCTGTACTGCGAAGGGGGTTTAACCAAATCAGATTTAACCCGGAGTTAATTTGCAAACGCGGGGTTGGCAAAATCGGGTTGTCTCAATCGGTGCTAATCAGTATTACGACGCCAGTTAAGAAGTTGATGTGTTAAATCGGTGCATTGGAGTTTCTGCGCGTTCACATAAATGGAGCACGTTCGGCAGCGCAAGTCACCGTTTGACTCAAGGCGCGATCTCCATATTTCACGGAGGATGACTGCATGCTAATTATGCAAGGTTATGAGGAGTTAAATCAACGCTGCAAAGAAAGTCCAATAACAGCAGGCAGGCTTGTTGGCAACGTATTGCCGACCGAGTAAATGCGATTTACAACAGGACAAAAAAGGAACATATGTGTAGTGAGAAAACGACTAGGAACCTGTCACCGCAGTTAAGTTAGCCTCATATTCGATATTCAGTTTTCTGGCTTTAATAACTTTTAACGGAAGGTGGGGCGTTTTTAATGACAGAATTGTGATGTCCAGTACACAGACATCGATGCACACCGATTATTTTTGCGCTTCAAACCATTACGTGATTTGTACCAAATCGTGTTAATAGCTAATATAATAGATCCTTTCAGCTGTAATGACATGGTGGTTTAGTATTTTGGGCTCAGGGCGACTGTTGCACACCCCTTTGTTTCCCAGATTGCTTTACGTACGATTTTTAATTAATTTTTTAATGTTCGAATGTATCCGTATAATGTGCAATGGGACAATACATGAATGGGTTAATAACTTTAAAACTAGACAAGAGAGGCACATTTAGTGAAGTGTGCTTTGATCAGTGGACAACAGGGAACAATGCACACCACTTGGATTTTTTAGAATAACTTTCTTTCTAACAGTTATTAATTAATACATTGTATGCATATTATATGCAATTGCATACATTTCACACATACTCACAGAGAGAGCCCCTCACTAATGTCATATCTCATCATCCAGTTGGAGGGGTGGTACGGAAGTCTGTAGAGGACATGCATAAACTTTTTTTTTTCTTTTTGTTATCTCGAGATCACGACTTATTTTTCTCGTGATCTCGACATAACCAAAGTCGTTATCTCGAGATCACGACTCATTTTTTTACGCCGACATCTTAAAAACATCACCCGGTAACCATGGAGATGTCCCGGACTCTCCAGTTGGTTGGTAATGAAACTGACTACTCGTTCAGGTTCACTATAATTTCTCCGACGGTATAGCTGCACATTTCTGAGCCTCCTTCTCAAATGACGAACACTAATATGACAATTTTCTAGCACAGACAGACAGTGTTATTTCCTCGTATCCATGATTCGGTGCAATATATCTCGACTTTTTCCCACATTTTGAAGTCTGACTTGGTTTTACAAACAAGTGCAATATAACCACTTATGATACTGGTGCAATATACTTTTACTTTAATGTGCAATTTACACTTTTACTTTTCCTGTAACTTTTGGACAAAGGTACTTTAGATTCTTGTACAGAGATTTCCTGTCTTATTTTATTTTTATTTTATTTATTAGAATGTTTAACAGTGCCGTAATTTGTTTTAAACTTCAATCCTATTTTTATACTTGTATTGTTCTTGTCTTCGTTTTTATATGTGATTGTGCAGTCGCAATGTGAGCAATTTCCTCCGGGATTAATAAAGTCTTCTGATTCTGATTCTGATTGGGATAGTCCACGATCAAAGTAAAATCTGATGCATTCGTCCATGAGGATAATACTAAACCTCGCACAAGAGCACCTGGCTGCAGACCTCTACTGTGGAGTCACTTCCGCTGCAGGCTCCACTCCCAGCCCCAGGACATCTCCACTGTCAGTACAGGAAATAACAAGGTGTGACTCCACCCCCTTCAATAGCGGAGAGTGAGCAGTTCAAAATAAAATCCCTAGGCACTTACACTGGAATTGATTTCCAAAATAAAATCGCTTTGTTTCATTCAGTACTCAACAATATAAAAGCAATCTCTTCATTCCTCTTACGACTTACGACTTAAGTCATTATGGAAAACACATAACGGTGGCTGATATGACTCGAGGCTCTGTTACTACTGTAAACCGCGGATCTTTAAAAGAGGTTTGGGTCAAATATTTTAAAAATGATGGCAATCAGCATACATAGAGAGCAGGAATAACGTTAGTCGGTTTACTTATTTTCTTAACTTATATTCATCATCCAACATCCCATACAATGTTATAGGTTGTACATTATTTCATTGTGGACAACATAAAGTGTACTTTGAGGACTGGAGATACTGGAGATGTCCTGAGAGTGGAGGCTGCAGAGGAAGTGACTCCACAGTGGAGGTCTGCAGCCAGATGGCCCTCAAACCTCGAGATCATGGGAAAGTGACATAGGTTATGTCGAGATCACAAGAAAAAAATAAGCCGTGATCTTGAGAAAACGACTTTGGTTATGTCGAGATCACAAGAAAAATAAGTCGTGATCTCGAGATAACGAAAAGAAAAAAAGTTTATGCATTCTCCTCTACAGACTTCCGTAGGGGTGGTGCTTATATAGGGCTGGCTTACGCAGAAACCTCGACATAACCAAGAACATAAACTGCTCGGAGCAGGTTTGAGACTTAGCGTAAATTGCCATAGCAGGATGCCTCCAGTAAAACCTACCCACCTTTCGTAGTACGGGTTAATAGCGAAGTTACACCACACATCAACAAGCTACTCACAAAGTTACCCCGATAAGCCAGTAAAGTACAGGCCACTGGTCAGCCTCAAACTGATGACCAAAGGGTTAACTTTCAGGCCACACACTCAACCCACTGAGCTATGGGGCACTCTAGACAACAAGGAAAACACACTAGGGCTAAGGGACAATGGACAGATGGAGTCGGATGGGCACAAGCCCTGACAGCACCTCAGCCACACCCCCTCATTAGGTCTCCCTCTCCAGAATATTGATTGTTTCTGGTTTCTCTTGTTTGACTAACCTATGTAACCAGTCTAGCTGTGCTGATAATGTCAGTGCCATAAAGAGGATGACAAAAGAAGTACAGACACTCCTCAAAAAACGCAACACCGCCTTTAGGTCAGGAGACAGGGCATTATACACCACCACCACCAGAGCTGACCTGAAGAGAGAAATCAAGGAAGACAGAAGGCCTCCAAGAGAAAAATACAAACCCTATTTTCAGAAAAGTTGGTATATTTTCTAAAATGCAACAAAAACAAAAAATGTGATTTATTAATTCACATGAACCTTTATTTAACTGACAAAAATACAAAGAAAAGATTTTCAGTTTTACTGACCAACTTTGTTGTATTTTGTAAATATATGCAAGGTTTGAATTCGATGGCTGCAACACACTCAACAGAAGTTGGGAGAGAGGCATATTTACCATTGTTTTACATTACCTTTCCTTTTGATAAGACTTTTTAATCGTGTTGGAACTGAAGATACTAATTATAGTAATTTTGCAATTGGAAATTTTGACCATTCTTGCATGATGTACAGTAAGACTTCAGTTGCTCAATAGTCCATGGTCGCTGTTGTCTGATTTTCCTCTTCGTGATGCACCATACATTTTCATTAGGAGATAGATCTGGACTGGCAGAGCATGCTAGTCAGGCACATGCACTCTGTGCCTATGAAGCCAAATGGTTGTAGCCTGTGCAGAATGTGGTGTGGCATTTTCCTGCTGAAATAAGCATGGACATCCCAGGAAGAGACGTCGCCTTGATGGCAACATGTCTCTCTAAAATCCTAACATACGTCTCAAAATCAATGGTACCTTCACACACATGCAATTCACCCATGCTGTGGGTACTGATGCCATCACAGATCCTGGCTTTTGTGCCTTTCTCTGACAGCAATCTGGGTGGTCGGTTTGGAGTTTGGAGTCTTCCAAACCGGTGGTACTGGAATATTCTGTGCACTTTTCAATCTTATTTTAACTCTGTCCCAACTTTTGTTGAGTGTGTTGCAGCCAACAAATTTTAACTTTGTGTACCTTTGCAAAATACAATAAAGTTGTAAAATACAATTGTTGAAAATCTTTTCTTTGTAGTTTTGTCAGTTAAATAATGGTTCATGTGAATTAACATATCACAGATTTTTGTTCTTATTGCATTTTAGAAAATATCCCAACCTATCTGCAAATGGGTTTTGTTGAAGTTCACATGACAGATAATGACCCACGGTGGGTGTGGCAAGGAATTCAATACAGCACAGAACCAGCTCCAATACACATTATCAGAGACCAGGTGGAAAGGGTCCACACCTTCAAATTCCTGGGAACTTACATCTTAGATAACCTCTCTTGGTATGTGAACACCAGCACAGCAGAAGTTGCATTTTCTGAGACTGCTCAGAAAAAAACTACTGGTGGCATTTTAATCGTTCAAGCATCGAGAGCATTCTGGCATACGGCATGTGGGATGCATGACAGTAGACAGGAAGGCTCTTCAGAAAGTCATAAATACAGCACAAAACTCATACGCTGCTCTCTGCCCTCGCTGGAAGACACTGCTTGCTCTCGCTACCTCACCAGAGCTACAAACAATCAAGGACCCTTCTCATCCTGGGCACCAACTGTTTGAACTGTTGCCCTCTGTTCGGCATTAAAAAAAGCACAGACCAACAGACTCAGGAATAGTTTTTTCCCCCAATTGTATTAGATAGAATACAAACAAGCACTCTTAAGTTTGACTAAATCACTCTATATTATACAGTATATTGCTGTTTTGACAGACTGGCCTATGTGTAGTATACTTCTAGTGCAATGTGTCTGACTGCTATTTAATGTTTTTCATATTTGTTTTTTGTTGTTTCTGGGATACTGTTTGTTTTACATACTACAGTATTTGTAAAGCCAGAGCAGGCAGAATTTAAACAAGTACAAACATGCCCCAAACAAAACACTGTCAGAAGAGCAAATTCTGAATTTTAAACAAGTCGCCGAAAGAAACGCAATTAACATACAGCACGTTGTTTTACAAGAAACAAAACACTTGAATATTTTAACAGAAGTTTTAAAAAATGAGGAAAAAGCAGTTATCAGTTTATTTCAATGTAAAATACAAAAGTATTTCACCAGCGCTGACGATGTCCAAGGAGCCCCGCGACTCAGGTACCGTGTGTCCTGTCCCTTCGAACGATGCACTTGAAATGATTTTCGGAGGTGGGCACACTCATGCATGCGCACTGAGGACACGCACACTCACGCAGACACACATTTAAAAATGGGGCCACCAAGGAGGCTACATGCGGCCTGTTATTTCAAATAAGCCCCTTTAACCATAACATTTTTCAGTAATGAAACTCTTTTCGACCAATGTGTTATTTCAGATAAAACACCCTAAGCATTTCGACAACAAGAATCAAGGAATAATGCGGCCGATCCTTGTTAAAATGAGCGTACGGCATTACCCCAAAAGTGGTGCGGGTAAAAAATTGTCGGGCCACTAATGTTTTAAACTTGAAATAATTCTCTTTAACATAAATGTACTGTTTTTAATACACTGTTTAATACAATGTATGTGAATAAACTAGACAATAAGTTTTAGGGTTGAATTTATGTGTTTTAACATAAATTTAGAAACATGGGCGTGGTACGGTCTCAGCACATACCGCTAGGTGGGTTTGTCTACTCTGTTTTTGTTAATGGGGTTTGTGGAGTGTTCACAGCAGGGGGTTCCGCGGCCGTTTATACTCACCTGTTGACAGAAACTCCAAATATGGTTCGAGGTACCCCAGTTCCCATGGCTATTGAGCATTTGTCGCAAGTGGAAGGGGGTGAACAGGGGTGTCATAAACCGTCGCTGTGTTTACCCGAAGCCACACATCAAACCAAAGAATAATGATTGGAAATAAGCATCCCCCACCAAGCTGGCCCTTATTAAGGGGCACGAGAGACATTGTGTAAAATACCTTTTGCTTCAAGATTGAAATATGGAAGGTAACCGACAAAATTTTGCAGATTTCATAAAACAAGACACCGCAAGGAGTGCGTTTGATCGAGAGATGGCTCCTCTGCCTAACCCAACATGGGCGCCTCGCAAGCCAGCGGAAGCAGTGTACTCTGGGTAACAGATCCCCGCATCTCAAATCTATCAGGAAAAAAATTGAGAAATGCGCGTAGAGACATATCCCAGCATGCTCCCTTTCTCTCTCCATGTAGTGCGACTGCCATCCATTGTTCCATGAGGCTAACACCCCGTTTAACTGCTGGCCCCTGTGTATGGAAAGCATGCCGCTAGCAGCCCAGAAAACACATTAACTCTATTTGTTAATCGGTCTTATTTGTAAATAGTATAATATAATCTATTTCTAATTTAAATAAAAGTCCACCTCTAACACCACATTCCTGGGTTGTTTAGCAACATTTAGCTAAATTTAGCTACATTTGGTTAATCAAATGGAATAAAGCACTATAACTTAAAAGATGTATGACACATTAGTATACATTATTAAATCTTATTTTTAACCAATAAGATTTAAGGAATAAAACAATTTAGTTGTATTTTGTTAGTTTATTTTAAATAATTAATTTTTTTTAATTACAGTGGTACCTCGGTTCTCGAACTTAATCCGTTCCGGACTCCGGATCGAATCCTAACAATTTCGAGTTCTGATCGAATTTTTCCCATAAGAAATAATGGAAAACCAAGTAATTGGTTCCTGGCCCCTAAAATTTTTTTTTAGCATTTAAACTCAAAATGAACAGGATAAAACAAGAAGAGCATTTTTCTTAATGGCTTCGGAAAGCATGCCGCTAGCAGCCCAGAAAACACATTAACTCTATTTGTTAATCGGTCTTATTTGTAAATAGTATAATATAATCTATTTCTAATTTAAATAAAAGTCCACCTCTAACACCACATTCCTGGGTTGTTTAGCAACATTTAGCTAAATTTAGCTACATTTGGTTAATCAAATGGAATAAAGCACTATAACTTAAAAGATGTATGACACATTAGTATACATTATTAAATCTTATTTTTAACCAATAAGATTTAAGGAATAAAACAATTTAGTTGTATTTTGTTAGTTTATTTTAAATAATTAATTTTTTTTAATTACAGTGGTACCTCGGTTCTCGAACTTAATCCGTTCCGGACTCCGGATCGAATCCTAACAATTTCGAGTTCTGATCGAATTTTTCCCATAAGAAATAATGGAAAACCAAGTAATTGGTTCCTGGCCCCTAAAATTTTTTTTTAGCATTTAAACTCAAAATGAACAGGATAAAACAAGAAGAGCATTTTTCTTAATGGCTTCCAAAACGATAAAGATCTTATCCCAACATTACCCCTGTCCTGCCCCAATCGTCCGCTCCTT
>JABJVO010000432.1:0-10773 GCA_026770805.1 Boulengeromyrus knoepffleri
AAATTCGATCACAACTCGAACTTTTTAGGATTTGATCCGGAGTTCTGAACGGATTAAATTTGAGTTCTGAGGTACCACTGTATTGGGATTAGGATATGAATAAACAATTTTGCCCTGAAATCTGTGGCTCAAGACAAATGACCTCGCAGAATGGTTTGTACCATGAGACATCCACAAACCATCTCCCCATTGGGGTCTCCAAAAATGAAAGTCATTTTTACTGGAATGAAATTGCTGAATAAAGCAAAAGTCTATGTTAAAACCCTTCATATATATATATATATATATATATATAAAAAAAGCTTTTTGCTTGATGCTGTCTCTTATTCCTCAAACATTTTAAGAAACAAATGATAATGCCACTATTTTGTAAAAGCAAACAAAATAAGTTGGATACTGCACCAAAAGTGAGTAAAGAGGAAAACTCCTCCTTAGAAGTTCAAATCACCCGAGGGTTGACAGTGACATCCTGGTCCACATTGCTCCAAAGGGCAGACCACCTAGTAAAAAAACAGTAAGCAAAACTGACTTACGGCGGCAGAGACTGCGACAAGTAAATCAATTATGGCCTGTGCATTATGTGAAAGCCGATTTCCTTTCTATCATTGAAGGTCCTGCCCTCCACAAAGAAGGCCTGCTTTCCTTCCTGGTGTGCCTTTTGAATCTGTGGTCACAGGGACTTGCGTCATCCCCTATCCTCCAGAGAAAGGTCTTGTTTAAACTGCAGATTTTTTTCCCTTGAGGAGTTCTGAATTCTTTGCCATTTTCCATACTGCATCCCAGTAATACCTCATTGTGAACTGGATGATGGTGCAGTGAGGCTGGCAATGGAATGCGTTTCTTCTGCCCAGGCGATGCACCAAGTCAACCATAAGCTGGCGCTACCATTTGGCATATTTCAGTTACTTCCTGTCGTGGGTTTTCCCCATCATCTTCTGGCAGGCCCTGTAGATGAAGATTCCAGCACCTTTTGTAGTGTGACAACTCCAGGGCTCTGTTTTCAAAATATAGGATCTTCTCCTCCGCTTTAGTAACTCTAATTTCAGTGTGACTCATTTTATATTTAAAGTCACTCTGCTGAGATGAAGTTGGATTCCTTCATGTTGTCGATTGCCTGTCTTAGAGTTGTCCCTTGCATTTTCCTCACTATTTTTAGTGTTTCTGTGATGTTAAGTGCCAAGTCCTTATCCATCTTCCCTTTCTGTATGTAGCCAAGCAACTACCCCAGGGACTGGTGAGTAGATCAACAGGTACAGCTGTGTGTAATTTGGCCTAACACCCAACTATTTAAGATCAGGCTCATTGACAGACAGCTAAGTGCTGTTTGGGATCTTTCAGTTACCAGGTGTCACGCCCGGCTCGTACGATCCTTGTGTGTGCCACACCCCCCTCGCTACCTCGTGTTACTTCCTGATTGTAATCACCTGTTGCTTGTTAAGTTCAGCCTGTCTTGTGTATTTGGTCCGCGTCTAAGTCAGTATCCCCCAGATCTGTCATTGTTTAATGTCATGTGCAGTGGTGATGTTTTTGCTGTCAGCCCTGAATAAACCCCCGTGTTATTGTATTCACGGCTTTCTCGCCTGATTCTCCGCTCGCCCGACGCGTAGTGTGACAGAATGACAGATCTCCGCGAAGACACAATGCGGAAGACCGAGGCGCAACGCCTCGGACTCCTGCAAGAAGTTGTGTACTGGCTGCACCAGCCCGAGGTTCAAGAGGACCCCGAAGCCTTGGAGCTAGCCAGCCGGAGCGAGGACCTCCTCACCAAGGAACCCACTTCCGGAAGCGCGTGCCCCGTTGCCGAGGTACGCGAAAAGCTCAAACGGCTGATCACCCTGCCCAGCAGAGAGACGGTCGACCAGGCGCCCGTCCTCACCGAGGCAGAGCTCGCTCCCCCGCTCCCTGCTGGCCGTAGAGGGCGAAAGAAGCGGAGAAAGCAACAGCAGCAACAACACCAGCCGCTGGAGAGCAGTCCCGAAGAGGGGCTGACGGTCCGTCTCGGGAGGATCACTCTCTCTCCGGCTCCGCTCTTCACCCTCACAAAGGATGAGTTTCTCTTTTTAGAGAGACATCCTATAACACCCGGGACTTCACCGCGACAACGGCCCCGCAGGTATGCAAGACCCTCAGTGTGGCCACTGAGCTGCCACCACTGGAGGCATACCATTACCGGGTGTCGCGCCTGTTCAATAGGGGGGCTAGGGCCGTCTGGAACGCAATTCCCCGGATCCCCAAGGCCCTTAAAGGGGCAGCGGCTGCTCGCCCGGCGCCAACCCTGGCGCCTATCCCTTGTCTGCCAGCGGCACCGCCGGATGCCACCTCTACGCCCGTCTCGCCATTCCTGTCTGCCTTGCCCATCCTGCCCATCCTGTCCGTCTCGGCAGCGGCCCCTGCTGGCCACACGCCCGAGGTGCCTGCTGGGGCGCCCCCTGCTGGCCACACGCCCGAGGTGCCTGCTGAGGCGCCCCCTGCAGCCATGCCACCCGAGGCTCCTGATGCGGCCCCGCCTGCAGCCGCGCCACCCGAGACTCCTGCTGCGGTCCCGCCGGCAGCCACGCCGCCCGAGGCTCCTGCTGCGGCCCCGTCCGAGGCTCCTGCTGCGGTCCCGCCGGCAGCCACACCGGCCGAGGCTCCTGCTGTAGCCCTGCCTGCAGCTGCGCCACCTGAGACTCCTGCTGCACCCCTGCCTGCAGCTGCGCCGCCCGAGGCTCCTGCTGCGGCCCCGCATCTGGCTTCACCCGAGGCCCTGGCTCTGGCTCTACCTGCGCCTCATTTCCAGGCTCCGCCCTTGCCTGATGCCCCGGCCCAGTCTCTGCATGTCCTGGTCCCAGTCCCCGAGGAGGTCCCAGACATTCTACCCACCACTCCTTCCTCCATGGAGGAGGAGCTCGAGTGGGACCCCTCGGGGATCTCCCTACTGACTCTTGTACCTTTGCCCCAGCAAGACCAGCACCCACGAAGACCCCACCTTTCAGTGTCCCGGAAGGGAAGGGGACACAAGCGCAAGGCCGGGGTCCCGCCCGCCCTGCCCCCTGGCTCGCCCTCGCTTGCCTTGGCTGGGGCTCGTGGGGCGCCTTCGGGTCCTGCGGCTCCGTGTCGGCCGTCGCCTGCGGGTCTCCCTCCGCCGCCTCGTCGCCTGGCCTCGGTCCCGCCTCCGACTACTCGTCGGTTGCCTGCGGGTTCCTCTGCTCCGGCGCGTCGTCGGCCGGCGCCTTTCCCCGCTCTGGGTGCCCCGTCGCCTGCTGCGGCTTCCCCCTCCTCCTTTCCTTCGCTGGTGCTCCCTCCGACTCCCTCCTTGTCCCCTTCGTCTGTCCCTCGTCCTGTCTCCTTGCCCCCTGCGTGGTCCCCTCCTGCTCCTACCTCCCGGTCGCCTGCGGCCCCTCCGGCCGCCGCCCGTCGCCCGCCTTGGGTCCCTTGGGCTTCCCTTTGTCCTCCGTCCGTTCCTGTCTGGCCTCCCCGGTCTGCGCTGCATCCCTTCGTCCCTCCTGTTTCTGCTCCTCCTCCCTTTGTGGGTCCTTCGTTCACTCCTGGTCCTTTTGTTCCTCCTTTCTCGTTTCCCTCTGTGTCTCCTTTCCTGGTCTGCTTGTCTGCGTTTCCTGTTCTTTGTCGTGTCTCAGTCAGTATTCCCCAGATCTGTCATTGTTGCATTGTTGCATGGTTGTAATGTCCATTGGTGTCTTCTGTCTGCCCTGAATAAACCCCGTTTTGGTGTATTCCTGGCTCACTACCCTGATTCCCCGCTTGCCTTGAACGCCGCACGTAACACCAGGCACCTGGTTAGTGGTGACTGCTACACAAGAACAACTGGTATGTGTGTTTGGTTTTTAAAAATGTTTTTAATTTGAGCTAATTATCCAGTGCCATACCATTGTTATTGGCAACAACTACAATGAACAGGAAGCACAGCAGATGGAGCAGATTAACGAGAGAGCTAGCGAGCGACAACAGCACAGTAACGCAAGCCGGCCACAAATGATTGGGGTAATGTGATGTACTCTGTTGCAATTACATGGGGTTTCTTACGCTGGTATTTTTATAGTATTTTTTTCTGTTTTTATTATGCAGTGTATATTTTATTAATTGGTAATATTTTGGAGAGTAATTCTTCTGTCTTGTTTTCAGAGTTTGGTGCATTGTCTTGGGTGTCAGCCATTGCTTTTAGTGATATTTTATTTTAAATTTGCTTTTACTATTGTTGGTTTTATTTTAACCAGAGCCAAAGCACCATTAAGGTTACCAAGGCGGGGAAGTTGATCAAGGAAAAGACTGAGGCCTTCCAGTGTGATTTATTTGTTTCATTTTTTTTCTTTTGTGTGAGAACTATGGGACAAGGGGTTTTTATAGCATGTAGCGACTTTTGGTCATATGTCATTTGATTGCAGTGTATATAGGACACTAGAAGTTTGAGTGCTTTAGGAGTTGGTCTACTGTGTTATAAGGTCTGACTCTTGATCAACTGTTGTGAATCCACCTGCCTGTTGAATATCTTTTTTGAGATTAAAAAGATATTGCTTGCTCTCCAAATTAGTTGTCTTTATTTATGGCCATCACTTGGGGTTGTACTGGCCATGTGCCCTCCCATAGAGAAGGAATGACTTCTAGACGTTTTGCCACTCTCTGTCTGAGGCGTATGATGTGTGGTGAATGTGTAATAGACTGGTTCGGTATTGGAAATGCATGAGACTCACCAGCTTGTCACCGGTTCAGGCTGAGCTTGCTGAAAATCAGCCGATTCTGGTCCCTGGCTGATCGATTGGTGCATTTCTATATTTTATTTATTGATATTGTTTTATGCTGTTGGACAGTGCTGCTCTATATTGTTTTATACAATGACAATTTTTTTTTCTTGAATTGCAGGATTGCAGTAAATGGATGTCTGATAGTAACGCATTAGACATTAATCTTTCTATTCCCATGAAGCTAGGCAGCTACCAGTGGAGTAAACAGGAGCAAACTAGGTAGGCAATTTTGTAAGCATTTCATAATATGCATGTTTTATGTAGTGCTGTTCCTTTTATTTAATATAGCTGTGATGACTCATTTTATGAAAATTTCAAAATGTATGAATCATTGGCCAGTCACCACCCCTGTAAACAGACGAATTGACAGTAGTTGGGGTTCTTCTCAGACTAAACTTAATATTGTAGCCCCGGCGGGGTGCATATCCCACGTGCAATTATAAATGCCCCCTGTCTGTAATTGTAAATAGCCCTTGCATCTTTTTTGTTAATTGTTGCGCGTGTGTTTGCCTGTGTCTTGTGTGTACCCGGTCCGATCCTCGCTTGTATTAAGCTTGAGTAAATCTCCCACCGTGTGTGCACCTTACAGTTCGGTGTCTGAAAACCTTGTGTTTCCGCTCTGCATATTTGGTTCGGTGCTCGTTGGGTGCCTGTTATAGTCCTGTTAATAAAGAGCACGTTTTCCCTGGCAAGCAAGTGTCCTTGTCCTCCTCTGCTCCTGCAATGCCTTGGTCCGCCCGGCGCTGAAATATTTATTTACAGTATGACTGATTCCTAAGTGTGTTCTGGCTTTGTGAAAGGTTAAAATTTAAAGTATTACACTTCAGTTACTGATGGTCCAATATGTTTGAGCTAAATGTACTGGAGGCATACACACCTATATATATCGTGTGTGTATATTATAAATCACATACAGTTGTGCTCATAAGTTTACATACCCTGGCAGAATTTGATTTCTTAACCATTTTCAGAGAATATGAATGATAACACAAACTTTTTTCACTCATGGTTAGTGGTTGGCTGAAGCCATTTATTGTCCAATTGTTTACTCTTTTAAATCATAATGACACCAGAAGCTACCCAAATGACCCTGATCAAAAGTTTACATACCCCAGCTCTTTATACCGTGTATTGCCCCGTTTAACATCAATGACAGCTTGAAGTCTTTTGTGGTAGTTGTGGATGAGGCTCTTTACCTTCTCAGATGGTAAAGCTGCCCATTTTTCCTGGCAAAAAGCCTCCAGTTCCTGTAAATTATTGGGCTGTCTTGCATGAACTGCACGTTTGTGGTCTACCCAGAGTCACTCAATGATATTGAGGTCAGGAGACTTTGATGGCCACTCCAGAACCTTCAATTTATTTTGTTGTAGCCAATGACAGGTCGACTTGGCCTTGTGTTTTGGATCATTGTCATGTTGGAATGTCCAAGCTTCCAGGCTGAGTGCAAATTTTCTCCAGTATTTTTTGATAACTTACTGCATTCATCTTGCCATCAGTTCTGACCAAATTTCCTGTGCCTTTGTAGCTCACACATCCCCAAAACATCAGTGATCCACCACCATGTTTCACATTAGGAATGGTGTACCTTTCATCATAGGCCTTGTTGACTCCTTTCCAAATGTAGCGTTTATAATTGTGACCAAAAAGTTCCATTTTAGTCTCATCACTCCAAATGACTTTGTGCCAGAAGGTTGGAGGCTTGTCTCTGTGCTGTTTGGCATATTGTTAGCTGGATACTTTGTGGTATTTGCATAGTAATGGCTTTCTTCTGGCAACCATGGAGCCCATCTTTCTTCAAGTGCCTCCTTATTGTGCATCTTGAAACAGCCACACCACATTTTTTGCAGAGTCCTGTATTTCACCTGAAGTTATTTGTGGGTTTTTCTTTGCATCCCGAACAATTTTCCTGGCAGTTGTGGCTGAAATTTTAGTTGAACTACCTGACCGTGGTTTGGTTTCAACAGAACCCCTAATTTTCCACTTAGAGTTTGAACACTGCTGATTGGTATTCTCCAATTCCTTTATTTTCTTATCTCTTTCCTGTTTTATAGAGTTCAACTACCTTTTCCCACAGATCCTTTGACAATTTTTTTTGCTTTCCCCATGACTTAGAATCCAAAAAACGTCAGTGCAGCACTGGATGAAAGATGCAAGGGTCTGTCAGGAGTCCAGAAACTCATTGACCTTTTATACACACCCACTAATTACAAGCAAACAGATCACAGGTGAAGATGGTTACCTTTAATAGCCATTCAAACCCGTTTCTCTCAAGTTGTGTGCATGTTATCAGGCTACATCACCAGGGTATGTAAACTTTTGATCAGGGTCATTTGGGTAGTTTCTGTTGTCATTATGATTTTAAAAAGAGTAAACACGGTTGTTTGACAATAAATGGCTTCAGCCAACCACTAACCATGAGTGAAAGAGTTTTTGTGTTAACCATTTTTCAGAGAATATGAATGATAAGAAATCACAAATTCTGCCAGGGTATGTAAACTTATGAGCACAACTGTATCCACTGTGTGTGTATCTATACTTTCAATGGTAGGTCTATTTTAACATGAGAAGGTAAATATTCAATGACACATCAACAAAACAAACAAGAAAAAATCATTATGTAAGAGATACAAATCAATTTGTCATTTATCTAGGGAATTCACAGCTAGCTTCCTAATAACCTGAATAATTCTAATGAGGCTTGGAATGTGATGTGGTCAGATGAGACCAAAATGAAGCTGTTTGGCATCAACTCTACTAACAGTGTCTTGAGGGAAAAGAATGCTGACTATAACCCCAGGAACACCATCCCTACTGTCAAACACGGAGGTGGAAGCATTATACTTTGGGGGTGTTTTTCTGCCAAGGGTATAGGATGGCTGCACCGCATCGAAGGAAAGATGGATGGGGCCATGTACCGTAAAACCTTGGATGAGAACTTCCCTCCTTCAGCCGGGGCACTGAAAATGCATTATGGGTGGGTCTTCCAGCAAGACAATGAACCTAAGCATACAGCCAAGGCAACAAAGGAGTGGTTCAAAAGGAAGCACATTAAGGTAATGGAGTGCCCTAGCCAGTCTCCGGACCATAATCACATAGAAAACCTATGGATGGAACTCAAGCTTTGTGTATCCAAATGACTGCCTAAAAACCTTAAAGATCTGGAAGTGATCTGCATAGAGGGGTGTATGAAAATTCCTGCTGAGCTGTGTGCAAACCTGGTGACCAACTACAAGAAACATCTGACAGCTGTGCATGCAAACAATAGTTACTCCACCAAGTACTAAGCATGTGTTCTAACGGATCAAGTACTTATTTCCCTAGATAAATGACAAATTGGTTTGTAACTGTTGCATAATGATTTTTTCTTCTTTTGTTGATAATCTGTTTTGCTGTTAAAATAAACCTACCAGTGAAATTATAGAATTCTCATTTCTTTATTAATAGGTCAACTTAAGAATTCAGCATGGGGTCAAATAATTCTTTCCCTCACTGTATGTATGTATGTATAAATGGAAGCCATTTCTGCAGTTATTTCCCAAAGTACCCTCCACGAGGAGCAGCATGGGCTCCCCCTTGGGGGGCTTGTTGCTGTACCCTTGAAGTAAGATTTTTAAATTGAAGTTTTGCCATAAAATATCCAGATATTTGAATGGATTTTAAAAAATCATGTTGCTGGAATTTTTTTGCTGTAATCCTGAAAAGCTGTTTCCTTTGTCAAAAAATAATGTGCTTTATATGTGCAATTCATGAGCGATACATTAGGTTATCAATGCAGGAACTTCCACTGCCCTCTGCAGTCTTACATGCTGTAATAAATCAGAGCTGCTAACAAAAGTACAATAATGTAAATTAACCTTAACATAGGGGAGAGAGGGGTAAGATGAGACAGTGGGTAAGTTGAGAGGAATAATGACTTATTCCAAAGCACATTTTTCTAGGTGTTAAAACAAATATTGTTGTTGATCTGATAATGCATTAAACCACGTGAATTACTTTGCTAAAGATTAGCCTGAACTGCTAAGCTAGACCATTTTTTCCAAAATGGTGGCTAGGGTATAGGATGGCTGCACCGCACCAAGGGTTGAGGGGTAAATTGAGTCATTGGTTCAACTTACCCCACAACAAGTAAACAAAGTGCAGTTATTGCTCTGAAGTAATAATACACAACTGGTTTGGTTTTTCATATGTTGACCATTGTAGACAAGGTATCATGCCAAGAACCTACAAGAGGTAAACCAACTGGGGCTCAACACCCTGTGAGAGAGCAGCTGTTGATGTGAAACGTGGAAAATCCATCAGATCAGTGGCAAAAGACAAAAATATTGACAGGTCAACATTGAGCATATACATAAAAAGAGGGAGGAAAAGAAAGTAACAGCAGTAGGATACAGTGGAACAGCAGAAGCAAAGAGGGTCTTCACAGACGAGACAGAGGAGGAGCTTGCGGACCATATTAAGAAGCTGGCTGACCAGTTCCATGGCCTTACTCCAAAGAAATGCAGTGAACTGGCAATGGAACTGGCAAACAGACACAATATTCCTGTCCCCAAGAACTGGAAAGAGAAGGGTATAGCAGGTAGGGTGTGCAGGAAATTACATGACGTGAGTAAACATAGATTGCAGCGGCAGATGATGCGCCCGTGGTTTCAGCCTCCATCTCTGCTGAGCTGGCTTCACTATGCCCAACACTTGCATATGCTTCATCAAGCAAAAGAGATTCACACCACAAGCATGCTAGATTTGTATCTCCTACTGATATCATACCATTGCCCAAAATTCTGCAGCCCAGAACACAAACAAACCGAAAGCGTGTAAATCCTGACAGATACACCTGTAAAGGAGGCAATTGAAAGTGCCCATGGAGAGAGGAAAAATAAACAGAGGCAAAAGGGAGTGTACCACCAAAAAACAAGGAACGCTGAAGAGGAAACAAAGATGAAAATCACACTGTTCAGCAGCTCTGAAGACAGTGATGTTGCTATCCCATTTGATGACACTTCTGATGAGAGCTTTAATGAAGAGATAAGTGATCCAGACATCATCATAGTAAAAATTGCATCCAAATGCAGAAGCTACAATTACACTGGCTTGGTTGAGAGCCTTGAGGGCAATGACATCAGCACAAGATTTCTCAGAAGAATTCGGGGGAATTCTGGCAGTGAGAAACCCACCTTTGTATTCAAGGAAAAGGATGAAGCATCTTTTCCACTGAGTAATGTTTTGAAGAAGCTTGAAATGGAAATGATCTGTGGGTTGTTCTCAGAAGTTCACATCTGTGAAAATGTTTGTAAACTTAGTTATGCACAGGTTTAAACTTAGAAAACTCAGTGAGTCAGTTTACCCGCAGACACACAATGACTTTGATCACCTTATCCTAACATGGGGCAAATTGAGCCAAATGAGCACTTTTTTTGAGAGATCATTTTTCTTCGGGCAGATTTGTCATAGATACATTATGATCATTTCATTTGATAGGAGAAATCCTGAAATAAAGGCACATATTTTCATTTTATTTTTCTAATTTTATTTCCCGGTGAAGACTTTATAAGTACAAATTGCCTCAACTTACCCCACTCTCCCCTATATCAATTTGGCAACCATGGAAATAGTGTGATGCACCCACATAAACTTTCTATGAATAATAATTATTTTTCATTCATTCATCATCTTTACCACTTGTCAGGGTTAGAGGGGTCCTGGAGGTTCACCTTAGCCTGGACTGTGGGGGGAAAACTGAAGGCACAATGACATGCGGAGAATGTGCAAACTCAGACTCACATATACAGAGCCAGGCAGGGAATCGGTCTCCAGACCGAGGTCGCGAATACAAGCGGACGAAATGGGTTTCCTCCGCAGAGTGGCTGGGTTCTCCCATAGAGAGGGTGAGGAGCTCGGTCATTCGGGAGGGACTCAGAGTAGAGCCGCTACTCCTCCGCATTGAGAGGAGCCAGATGAGTTGGCTCGGGCATCTGATTAGGATGCCTCCTGGACGCCTCCCTGGTGAGGTGTTCCGGGCATGTCCCACTGGGAGGAG
>JABJVO010000434.1:0-10766 GCA_026770805.1 Boulengeromyrus knoepffleri
TCCTGCAGGCAGGTTATATACCCATGTTACACTGATAATGAATCAGTCACTGCTTGGACACTTTCAGTTTATGAAGGTATGAGGTTTCAATGGGGGGTGGAGCCAAGAAGGAGAAACATGTTTCTCAACTATGCTGTGATTTGCTATATTTCTGGGGATAAGTTACTAATAAACTTTTGGTCATTCATACACATGGGAATGTCTGTTATACCTGCTGCTATGTGGTCAATTTAACAACCTGAAGCCAAAAGTGCCAAGAAGCAGAACCGCTGTTTAGGAACCAGGATTAGGAGCCAAAGGTAACGGGACGTGACACTCACAGCATTATGAAAAGGTCTCAGACACAACACAAAGAGAACATTTTTCATAAGTTCCTTTAATACAAATATCTAAACCATCAACCTGCTATCGGCTCTGCCCGCCGCTCCAGGTCTAACTTTTACTTTTGCTTTTTTAGCTCCAGTCCGATCAGTAGATATGAAGGTTCTCGGTGAGGAGGTTCACTGCTCCTCCCAGAACATCTATCCCAAGCCTCATGTTTCCTGGGCCACTGACCCCCCTACAAGTTCAGAAGCCCTTCAGGCCACCACTGAAAGCTTACCAGACTCTGTGGGCCTCTTCACACTGGAAAGCCGGGTGGGAATTCTGGGTAATCGCTCAGACTACACCTACATCTGCTCCATCTCCTTAGAAGGAGCATCACAGCTATGGACAGCCTCACTGAAACAACAAGGTACCGCGACTTCAACATTTCAGTCAGGCACTGTTGTCTGCCCTGCTGTGTTTGTGATGTCTATCTTTGCTGGTGTCCATGTAACAGACATAATTGAAGGTGTAGAGGGCCAAGCTCTGAGCATCCCATGTCGTGCTCCGAGGGATCTCCAGAACTTCACCCTCACCTGGGCCTTCATGACGACAGGGCAGCCCATTGACTTCCTGAACTTCAGCAGCCGGACTGGAAATGTGGCCAACAACTGGGCTGACTGGATCCAACTGGACAAAATCCAGGCTCAGTCAGGAAACGGATCCTTGCAGCTGCAGAACTCACAGGGCCAGGAGATGAATGGAACATTTATCTGCACCTTCTCCAATGAGTCCAGCAGACACACGGTCTACACCAGCATCAGACTTACTGGGGCAGGTAAGATGGGAGACAGGAGCCCAGTGGCTCCAGCCCTCAGCAGCCATAGTGATCTGGGCTGCAGTAAAGGGGCCTCCCTTCCCTTTTGTTATCCTACATACAGTCTGGCTCCTTTCTTAGTCACTGAAGGCTGAGGCTCCATGCAGAGAGATCCTGGCCCTCAGAGCCCCGACCTGGTTGCTGATTAGCAGCTGTTCAGGCCTCTGAGCACCTGAACCTTGGTGTTTCCTAGTAGCTCTGGTCACCACACTCACTACACTCCATAATCTGAAATCTCACCTACAGGGAACCGTGAGGGAACAACCACAGGGAACTGGCTGTGGGCAGTTGCTGCTGCTGTTGCTGTACTCATCATAATTGCACTATGCATCATCAAAAGGTACAATTTTTAAGTTATTCATTTAAATAGTTATTTCAAGAGCTGCATAAATTCGGAAACACATAGTTGTTTGTAAAGCTAGTTCGCTAAATGATATCCCAACAAAAAAAAAAACCACTAATCAAATGCTTGCTTGTCTTTTATACACTTTAATCCAAGCAATGATGCTGAATGTAAACTGTACTTTCAGAAAGAAGACCGGGGATTGTTTGAGGACGAGGTGCCAAGGCAGACAGGCAGGCAACAGAGCAAGCAGGGGGCTATAAAGCAGGCATGCAAACGTGCGTCTCCAGTTACAGTAACATTTAAACAAAGTGAAGCAGATAAAGCCAAAAACACAGTGATGTGATAAAGTCCTATAGGCAGCCACCAGTTTGCAAATGCAGTTCCAGTGACCCCCTCAATGGACTGAGATGCCATTTTAATCTGCACTGCTGACTTGCATTCATTCTAAAATTAAAGTTTGATATACCAACTTTTAAGTATAAAACCAACCACTAGATATTTAAAGATGCTATAGAATGCAATTATTTTTCCAAATTTTAAATTCTTTACTGGTATCTACATAGGAGGCAGGTGAACTTGATTTGGTCGGAAAATGGCCAGAAGAGGTTTTACAGGCCTATTTACAACCCAATTATTTGGCCTTAGAATGAAACAGGCCGTTTTTCCTTATTTGGTGGGATCATTAATATGTTGATGAGCTCTGCTCTGATTGGCACTTCGATGACTCACACGAAACCAACCAACATCATGGGTTGCATAACTACATTTGAATGAATTTCGAGTTTTGCTTTAATTTTTAATTTTACTAATCCCCAGAAGCATAGTTGCTAACAAAATTAACAACTTACATAGTTAGAACTATGCAGCTGAACAGTTAGAACTATGCAAGTACCCCTGAATAGGACTTACCTTCTTAGCCTACTAGTATTACATAACCTTATATAATGGGCTGTCAGTATATATTTTTTCCTCACCATGTGCATTTGTGGAAACTCTGCACTCATGCCCCTCGGGATAGATACTATACGTTGCAGGTTGTCCAGGCCCGTTTGGCTTGAAAATGGGCTGGTATATGTTAACTTCGGGGGTACAGGTAAGACTTCTTTTACATATATTTATATTTAAAAAAGGAAACAACAGTATTTGTAATTCAAGGTATGCAAGTTCCATGTACCCAGCTCTCCATATCCAACTCTGCTGAGTCAAAATTTCATTCTATGGCACCTTTAATAGTTAATAAAATACAGTTCTCAAAAACTACAACCACAATCCTCCAGAATATTTCATCAACTTACATATGGCTCCTACATTGTTAGTTTAGCTATTAGAACTACACTTATACATTTATGTTTAATCAGCTATTTGTTAAGCCTGTTAATTCAAAACGCATGTGGTTTCATTAAAACCTCTTCACCTATAGGAATACAGAAAACCAGCAGAATGATCCTGATGAGGCAGTGGAACTGACCAATTTCCCAGTGACACAGAACCCTGACAGCACCTGAGGCAGGAGCTCCAGACCTGAGGACCATAATCAGAGCCGGGAGTCCAAGAAATGAAACCTGCTCTGCACACATTGCATATTATATATGTTATTTAGTATATTAATAAATATTAAGATTTATGTTCATTAACATTAATAAACTCATTCTGTAAATATCTAACACTATTGTTAAATGAAAATGTTTCACTTATATAGCATTTTTTTAGACACCCAAAGCACTTTGCAGAACCAATGGGGAACCACTTCAACCACCACCACTGTGTCGCCCCCCACATGGATGATGTGCTGTTCCTCACACA
Source organism: Boulengeromyrus knoepffleri (assembly GCA_026770805.1). Taxonomy (NCBI): domain Eukaryota; kingdom Metazoa; phylum Chordata; class Actinopteri; order Osteoglossiformes; family Mormyridae; genus Boulengeromyrus; species Boulengeromyrus knoepffleri. The sequence goes on from JABJVO010000434.1 coordinate 3,330, forward strand.
ACAGCTAAGGCGGTGACGGGACAGGAGAGAATTCATCAGTTAGATATAGGAGACTGTCACAAACTCAGGGGTTCTTCAGAGAGAGAGACGGGGAGGGAAGGAGGGAGACGGAGGGGAGAGAGACAGAGAGGGTGACTTTTGACTTTTAACATTACCAGAGGTGTAAAAAGTACTCAGAAATGTTACTCAAGTGAAAGTACAAGTGATGAGTGAAAATTTTACTCAATTAAAAGTAAAAGTATTCAGCCAGAATCACACTTGAGTAAAAGTTAAAAAAAGTACCGCATTAAAATTGTACTTGAGTATTAAAAAAGTAAAAGTAAAAGCAAGAATGAAAACTAGAGATTCTTGTTTACGTTTTTAATCTCTAAAAACATGAAGTGAATGAACCACATACAAGGTTTTATCCTGCTTTAGAACTGTTTAGATTTAACCATTTAATTATACGACAAGGCACACCTAATGCAAATATGGAACATGGTACTGAAAGGATGCATTTCATCTTGTATGAATCCTTACTAATACCGTTAAAAGAAAAGAATTCGCTAAGGTACAGCCACGGGTGCTCTTGACCCTGTGGTTGATTTTGGACTGCGTTCACTACTGAATCATGTTCTTCCTCCATTTTCTTCCACTGATTGAATGGGAAGAATGGGATCTAATTTCCAGGTCAAGGTGCTGTGCATTGTGGTGATTGATGACGTTACTTCCAAAGGACCAATGAGCATGTCTGACTAATTTCATAGAATGTGAAAACGAATCTCATTGGCACAATTAATAACATTTTAATTAAACTGGGATTCAGTGCAATTCAATTGGTTTGTTAGCAAGGGAAAATAGAATGAAGTGATCTCCAAAAATTAGTATTTTAAAATGATTTACTTTTTGACTGCAAATAAAATTGTAAGGAGTAAAAAGTACTTTTTTTCTTTAAAAATGTAATTAAGTAAAAGTAAAAGTATTAATTTTTAATTGTACTCAAGTAAAAATCCCCAAAATAATACTTAAGTACAGTATTCAAGTAAAATTACTCAAGTACTTTACACCTCTTAAATTACTGTACCCCAGTGCACAAAGCAAGGTGCATGAAGACATGTTTGGTGTGGAAACACTTGACCTCAATCCTACTGAACACCTCTGGGATGAACTAGAATGGAGATTGTGAGCCAGACCGTCAGAACATCAGTGCCTGACCCCACAAATGCTCTTCTGAATGAATTGGCAAAAAATACCACAGACACACTCCATAATACTGTGGAAAGCCCTCCCCAGAAATGAGGCAGCTGTTATAACTGCAAAGGAGGGACCAGCTCCATACTGATGCCTATGAATTTATAATGGCATGTCTGAAGTTCCTGCCGGCCCCTGGAGGATGGGCTCCCCCTTTGTCTGGTTCCTCATGAGGTTTCTTCCTTCTAGGGAGTTTTCCCTTGTCACTGTTGCCCCAGACTTGCTCACTGGGGGCTTTGGGCAGGGATGCTGAAAAGGACTTTGAGACAATGTTGTTATACAAATAAAACTGAATTGAAACTGAAAGTTTCAGCACTGTTAGATAATTGAAATTTTTGAGTATTTGTAAAAATCCAAAATCATGGGAAAAATGGCACCCCTGCCCCCATTTTCAAGACTTTTTCGGTAAAAGAATTTTTGAAGATGAAATACTAAATTAAAAAAATTCATTTGACATGAATTTAATAAAACATACTGAATAAAAATAAGGTATGCTGATATGTTTTGTACATTTAAGTGCTACAAACTATACACAGACATGCCATTTGGATATGGAACTGTGTTCATTTAACAATAATTGGTAATTGATCATTTTTATTGATCCCTGTGGAGAAATTCTCTTTACGCTTAACCCAACTTGCTCTTTGTAGTTGACAGCAGGCTGGCTGGAAAGGGCAGCCACCCATAGCAGCCCCAGGGAGCTGGAGGTTAAGGGGCTTATTCACAGACCAATGGATGTGCTTAGGCTGGCCTCGAACCGGCGACCTTCCAATCACAGGCTCAGAGGAAATGACATGTAAAGATCTACAAAAAATGGTCACAATATTTGCTTTTCTTTGTGTGGTCTGTGCCTTGAAATGTCAATTGGACCAAAATATAATTAAAATTGATGTACATTGCCACATTGGTGTTTAAATCTGTTTCTTAGTATAGAACCCCAGGGTGGCCAACATCACTATTATTTAACCTGGCAATTATCCTTTAATGAATCTTAAAGACAAAGGTCCAAAGAGGTAAAACATGAAACCTCAGTGCCATAACTCGAGGAGGAGATGGTTACATGTGTTTTTGGCTAAATCAAAGATGGATAAAACACAACATACCTTCTGTGGAAGTTTCATAAGTTCCAGGTTATGATCCTTAAATCTGACGAAGCACAAAAAAATTAGGTGAAATATCAGCTTTCGTGCTGATGAAGATTTGTTTGTTTTCTAATGGTATACCGCCCCCTAGTGGCCAACTTTTAAGAAACTTGCACACCCAGTATTCACTCCCTACAAAGCACTGCTGAGATATGACTTACCTCCTGTTTTGGCATCATTTACTATCAAGTTCCATTTTATGACTGTCAGATTCCATTCAATTTACAGTGGTACCTCAGAACTTAAATTTAATCCGTTCAGAACTAATCCTAAAAAGTTCGAGTTGTGATCGAATTTTCCCCATAATAAATAATGGAAAACCAATTAGTTGGTTCCCAGCCCCAAAAAATTACACCTAAATATATATTTTTTTAGCATTTAAACACAAAATGAACCGGATAAAACATGAAGAGCATATACTGTACTAAACACATCTAAGCACATTTATCAAAACAGTAATTTGTTTGATTCAATGAAAGGACTAGATGTACTAATCCCTAATATTTCTAATGGGGAAGTTTGAGGGATGGCTGCTATGAGAAATGGCAGCTAGGAGGCTTTACCAGCAGGACACAACATCAGTTGTGTGCCTCAGCTTCACAGGGTGTTTCGGCCATTTATCACAAGACACCCTCTGCTGAGGCAGGCCCACCACGGGTTGATCAAGCCTGGGCGTGTGTCTCGCGGTTAGCTGATCGCCTTAGCTGCCCAAGTGATGTCATCCCTCTTCAGCCACAGCCAGTGACTGGTCCTCTCAGCAGTGTTGGCCAGTTCTCTGATAACCTGTCGATGAGCCTGTCCCCTGACTCCAACCTCCCTAAGGAGCTTCACCGTTGTACTGGCAACAAAGCCCCTACACCCCACCTCCACCGGGCGCACCCTGATCTTCCAGCCTCTGTCCTCAGCTGCTAAGTTGGCATACCGCAGCTTCTTACGTTCAAAGGCTTCCTCAATGGCATCCTCCCACGGTACCGTCAGCTCGATGACATAAGCAAGCTTTCGGAAGTTAGACCAAAGGACGAAGTCTGGTCGCAGAATAGTTGTTACCATCTCTGGGGGGAAGATGAGCCTCTGGTCCAAGTCAGCTTGCGTCTGCCAATCCCTGGCTACATTCAGTGGTCCCAGATCCGGGGTTGAAGGGCTAGTCCTCCGCTTGTCCCCCTCCTGGACAAATGCTGGTGGGTGCTGGCGCACATCCTGGTTGGTGAAAGGTTGAGCGTTGATGGATGCCCTCTTGCACTCAACTTTCTCAGCTAGACACCTGAGGACCTGGTTATGTCTCCATGTGTATCTGCCTTGAGTGAGGCTAGTCCTACAAACATCCAGGATGTGCTTAAGTGTTGCTGGGACTGTACACAGGGGGCAAGATGGGTCCTTTCCAAGCCATAGCTGCAGGTTTATGGGAGAAGGCAGCACATCGTATGTGGCTCGGATGATAAAGCTCAGCCTATTGGACTCCACTTCATGTGAGTTTCCTCTTCTCAACTCCCTCCCACTTCATCCAGCGGCCCTGCTTGGCCTGCGCTATTGCTCTGGCGCGTCTGGCTGCTTCCTCCTGTCGGCGCACCTCCTCCACCACCATAGTTCGACGTACGGTTGCAGATGCCTGTTGCCAGAGACGTGTTACCGCTCCAAGACCAAAGCCTCCTCTGCCCTGTTGGACGTGGCCCACCATGTCACGATGGAGTAGAGCAGATTTGGCCTGTAGCACAGCTGTGGCTGGGGTCCACTTCCTTCCTGTTGCTAGGGTGGGAGCAGCGCCTTTCACTCCGGGACCCCAGGAGTCCTTGAGTGACATGTCCAGCCTCACCTTAGCGCATTTGAACTCCTCGACCAGGCTAGGAATGGGCAGTGACAGTATTCCATCACTGTACAGTCCAACGCTGCTGAGGCATTTTGTAAGTCCAAGCCACTTCCTCACGTAAGAGCTCACTAGCCTCTCCAGTCGATTGGCATGAGTGAGCGATACCTCGTACATGGTCAACAGCCACAACAGTCTGGGTAGCAGGCCAAACTGGAGGCACCAGAGCTTCAATTTCCCTTGGAGTGCGGTGTTGTTAATCTGCCTGAGGCCATTAGCCATGTCATGCCGCAGTTGTTCAAGTTGCCGGGTGTCATTGAGGTCTGCATTATACCACCGCCCGAGGCTCTTGATAGGCTCCTCTACGACTGTTGGAATTGGTTCTCCACTGATATAGAACCGCTCAGCTGTCAGTTTTCCTTTTATGATGGAGATACTGTGAGATTTGCTTGGCTTGAACTCCATTCTTGCCCACTGGATGTTTTCCTGGAGTTTCTGTAGCAATCGCCTAGTACATGGCTTTGTTGTTGTAATGATGGTCATGACGTTCATGTAGGCTCTAATGGGAGGAAGCCGGAGGCCACTCTTGGTTTTCTCACCTCCCACTACCCAACAGGATGCCCGTATGACCATCTCCATTGCCATGACGAATGCCAGGGGGGAAATAGTACAGCCTGCCATAATATCAATTTCCAGGTGCTGCCAGGCGGTGGTGTTGTTCTCAGCTGTTACACAAAACTGTAGATCCTGAAAGTGCATTGTGTCAGCCCCTCGTTAGTCAGTGTATAAGTGTTTCCCAGTCCTGTGTTCCCCATTTCAGTCATTAACATCAGTTCCCCTGTTGCCTGTGCCCTTCCCATTTCAGATCACCCATTGTGTTCCTGTTTGTTTCTCTGCTCCTGTTTTGGTTCAATACAGCCCCTTGTTCTCTTGATGCCTGCCCTCGAGTCCTTCGTTTCTTGTTTTGCAACAATTTTCATTGAACTTTAAGAAGTTTAAATGCATCCAGGTCTTTATATTTTTAAACAATCAAACAATGGCTGCAACGAGTCCCTGTGACTTGACTTTAGAGGTAGATAAATTTAAGTGTCATATACAGAACTGTCATGTCCTGCCCGGTCAGATCCTCATGTTTCCTCATGGCTCTAACAAGCCACTCCTACTGCTCAATAGTCCTACCTGTTGTTCCAGCCCTCATGTGATGCACTCCATCTGCCTCTCATTACATTCTCTTGTTGCTCCTGTAGTGCCTGTCTGTCAAGGGAGGTACAGTTCCACCGTTGACGTTGTGCTTCTCTGTTGCCCATATCCTAGCCTCCCCTGTTTTCATCCCCCCATGATCTTGTTTGTTTGTCCATTCTGTTTCTGCCATAAACCTTTCTTTGTTTGTCCAGACTCCTGCTTCTGTGTCTACATCCTGCCTCAAAACACAACAAAAACAATGAAAATGGATTTTAAAGTTTCCTAAAATAGAACCTCGGGGCAGCATGTAAAGTGAACAGAGGAAGGGACCTAAGAATGAGCCCTGAGGGATCCCACAGGAAAGGGGGGCTGTACTAGAAAAGTAGAAAAGCTTAACAGAATGATGTCTGTTAGATAAATGTGAATTAAACTAGAGGGCAGCACCTCTAATCCTACCGCAATGCTCCAGACAAGCTAAAAGGACTCCATGATCCCCGTGTCAAAGGCAGCTGTAAGGTCTAACAGCACCAGAATAGCTGAACTCCCAGTCAAAAGTTAAAAGAATATCATTACAAACTTGTAAAAGTTCTGGAGGACAAGGTTTAAATCAAGACTGATACATTTCATTAATGTCATGCTCATGCAGGAATGTATGCAGTTGCAAAAGAATGACTTTCTTTAAGTCTCTGTTGAAGTCTCATCTACTTGAAATGGTGTTTCAAATGAAGTGGAGTATGATATCCTTGACTTTCCTAATTGGAATTTTATTTTGTTCTGTGTTATTTATTTGTTTGGTTGTTCAGTTTCTTCTATTTATATATCCTTAATATCACCTGAAACGTTTTATTATTTGATTTTAAAAATTCCTGTTAGTTTGTTCCTGTTCAGCACTTTGGTCAACTTTTGTTGCTTTAAATGTGCTACAGAAATAAACTTTGACCTTGACCAATTAACAAAAAGAGAGTAAAAGCCTAACTGCATTTTGATTATATATACCTGTGTAGTTAGGTATGAAGTGGTACAAATGTGTATCACTTCACCCATCAGGAAAGTACGTGTACCTTTCTACTTAGGGTGGTTAGGCCCTTAAGCCCCAGCTCCATGGGTGCCACTGCAGGTGGCTGCCCTTCACTGCCAAGCTTACTCTCACCTACATGTGGGTCATGGAGAGTAAGATGGGGTAAGTAAAAGGGAATTTCCCCACATCAAAAAAGTGTCATTATTATCATTATTATTATTAATAATAATAAATATTATTAGAGAACATAAATGTACCTCTAAAAACAATTGTTGTACCTGTGACAGTATGTTTTTGTTTTTTGTACCTTTAGGAACAAGTAATGTACCTGTAGTATACCTTAATTTCTGAGCACATGATGTGGAATAAGTAAAATGAGTAGCAGTAGATGAATGGACTCAGACTTCCTCCGATCTTAAACCACCCTGACCTGGATAGGTGGGTGGATGGTGGATGGCACATATTTAAAAGATGGATTGGATACTTATCATAGAAAAAGAGTGACAGGAATGCTTAGCAGATCACTGGCACTATAGGTTCAGCACAAGCTTTCCTGTTCGCCATGGTATACATTCATAGTACCTGAACTTATATACTATAGTATCACACTTGACAGCTAACCTTTGGAACAGAAGGAAATGTCTCTCCTGGCTGTCGCTGGTCTGCTATGGACTTTCTAGGCCATGGTTGTGTTTTGGATCCAGCAGTAAGTACAGCATTTCAGAGACATTTCATCACACAGCGTGTTTTAGTTAAGATTGTGTAGTTTTCTTCTTCCAGCACTTCGTAATGGATGTGACTTTGTCAAATTCAGGAACATGAATGTTAAACTGAAACCAACACCTTCTGTATGTAATGAAATGAAATGTCGCAAGTAAAACTACATTCAAACGTACATTCAAGTCATTGAATAAGTTCTGTATGTTTTTAGCTAATATTTTGTAACTTTGAAAATATATGCATATTGCCGAGGGCAACGCCTCACTCAGCCTGCAGAGGACCAACCTCCAGGATGGCGGCACATACAAGTGCTACTGCAGCACTGCACAGGGCAGCCAGGAGTC
>JABJVO010000435.1:0-10753 GCA_026770805.1 Boulengeromyrus knoepffleri
AGACTTTTTGAGGAGGAAAAAAGTTAATATTGCTCTAATCCAAGAATCTCATTTAAAGAAGGATGATGTCCATAGATGTAACAACATATTTTATAAGGTTGCTTCTTACTCTTCTGCTGGTAATAAGACTAAGGGTGTTATTTTCTTGACTCAAAGAAATTAAAATATTAACGTTCTGGAAAACTGCAACGATGCAACTCATATCAAAGTATTAGCTGAACATAGGAGGCTGACTTTTTTTTCGGTATATGCGCCTTCCACATACGATCCGGCTTTCTTTCTGGTGCTGACAAAGTACCTTCTTGCTTTGTCAGATTGCGAAATCGTACTGGGTGCGGATATGAATGCTGTTATGTCCTATGATCTAGATAGATCAGGGAATAGTGAGACCCATGCCCAAGCACTTTCCTCTGATAATTTTAGGCACAGTCAGCTTTATTGTCAATTCTGCCACATGTACAGAACCCAGAGAATTGAAATTACATTACTCTCAAACCCTTGGTAGATAACAGAAAACATTAATACAAAAAATAAAATTTTAAAATACAAATAAGAAAATATGAATAAATACAATATACAAGTAAAGGAACATGGCAGAGAGGGCAAACCAGACATAAAGTGCAAATAGAACTTGTAAGTATGATAAGTGATAAAGAGCAGCCTTGAACAGACAAGAGTCATTATGAGGTAGGCTATGAGTAGGATGAGGTAATTAGCAGACCAATGCTACACAAAAGTCACTGGTGCAGGTCAGTGTGTGTGTGTGTGTGTGTGTGTGTGTGTGTGTGTGGCGTATACTGGCCTGGAGACACCACAGTCTCCTCCCTGATGGCAGCAGGCTGAAGAAGCTTTGCATTGGGTGGGTGGGATCGGCTGCTATGCTGAGAGCTTTTTTGGTGAGACTGGTACTGTAGATGACCTGGAGGGAGGGGAGAGGGACACCAATGATCCTCTCAGCTGCTCTTACTATGCGTTGGAGGGTTTTATGGCAGGACGCATTGCAGGCTTCAAACCACACAGTGATGCAGCTCGTCAGGATGCTCTCAATGGTGCCTCTGTAGAAGGTGCACATGATGCGGGCTGGTGCTCTTGCTCTTCTTAGTTTGCGAAGGAAGTAGAGATGCTGCTGTGATTTCTTGGCCAGTGCAGTGGTGTTGTTCGTCCAGGAGAGATCCTCAGTGATATGCACACCCAGGAACTTGGTACTGCTCACACTTTCCACAGGCGCACCATTGATGGTCAGAGGGGCGTGCTGAGTGTGCGCTCTCCTGAAGTCAACAACAATCTCCTTCATCTTCTCCACATTCAGAGAGAGATTCTTGTCTCCGCAACACGTGGCCATGCAGCTCACCTTACTTCTGTAATCGGTCGCATCCCAATTGCTAATGAGACCCACCACAGTCGTGTCGTCCGCAAACTTAATGAAGAGGTTGGAGCTGTGTGACGGTGTGCAGTCGTAGGTCAGCAGAGTAAGGAGGAGGGGGCTCAACACACATCCCTGAGGGGCCCCCGTGTTAAGAATGATGGTGCTGGATGTGTTACTGCCGACCCGTACTGCTTGTGGTCTTCTGGTAAGGAAATCTAACAGCCAGTTACACAGTGAGGTATTAAGCCCCATCTGGACCAGTTTTTGAGTGAGCTGTTGGGGTATTATAGTGTTAAATGCTGAACTGAAGTCTATGAACAGCATACGGACATATGAGTCTTTTTTATCCAGATGTGTGAGTGCTGAATGGAGAGCAGTGAAGATGGCGTCCTCGGTCGAGCGGTTGGGCCGATACGCAAACTGGAAGGGGTCCAAGGAGGGGGGCAGGACAGACTTAATGTGCTGCATGACAAGTCGTTCAAAGCACTTCATGAGGATGGGAGTAAGTGCAACAGGACAGTAGTCATTAAAGCAGGGGGGAGATTACTTTTTTGGGACTGGAATAATGGTGGTGGCTTTGAAACAAGTGGGGACGACAGCCTGGTTGAGAGAGATGTTAAAGATGTCTGTAATGACATCAGTGAGTTCGGCTGCACAGTCTCTCAGTACGCGACCAGGAATGTTGTCAGGACCCGGAGCTTTGCGTGCATTGACCCTGCTGAGGGATCTCCTCACACTGTCTGTGGACAGAGTCATCACCTGGTCACCAGGAGAGGGAGGGGTCTTCTGTGCACTAGTGCTATTTTGCACTTCAAAGCGAGCGAAGAAGGTGTTCAGCTCATTCAGCAGGGAGATGGTGCTATCACAGGACTGAAGTGGGGGCTTGTAATCTGTGATAGTCTGTATGCCCCGCCACAGGCTCCGTGTGTCTCTGCTGTCTTTGAAGCGATGGGATATTCCTCTGGAGTACTGTCTTTTAGCCTCTCTGATGCCACGGGACAGGTTGGCCCTAGCTGTCTTCAGGTTTGCCTCATCTCCAGCTCTGAAGGCAACGTTCCGAGCTTTCAACAGCCTGTAGACCTCCCCTGTCGTCCATGGCTTTTGGTTGGCACGGACAGTGATGGTTTTGGTGACTGTTACATCCTCATTTCATTTGTTAATGTAGGCTGTAACAGTCTCTGAGTACTCCTGTAGGTCAGTGGAGTTGTTGTATGTGACAGCCTGCTTAAACATACTCCAGTCTGTGGTGTTAAAGCAGTCCTGTAAAGCCTCTGAAGACCCTTCCGGCCACACTTGTATCTGCTTCCGAACCGGTTTGGTGACTTTAACGAGCGGTCTGTAAGCAGGCATTAGCATGACAGTAATGTGGTCTGAGGCACCGAGGTGGGGGAGGGGGAAAGCCTTGTAAGCTCACTCCTGTTGTTGCCATTGGAGGTGGGAGGGATATACACAGCAAACAATAGTATAGCTGTATATTCCCTCGGCAGATAGAGCGGCCGGCACATAATAACCATAAACTCCAACACTGGTGAACAGTATTTGCAGACCGCAACAGCATCGCGGCACCAGGCGTCATTGATATAAACACAAAGCCCGCCACCGCGGGTCTTACCTCCCGTGACGACAACCCTGTCAGCACGGTAGCATGTTAGCTGGTCAAGCTGAATGCCGCGGTCCGGGACACAGACACTGAGCCATGTTTCCGTGAACACAAAAACACAACAGTCCTTTACATTCCTCTGAGATGAATGTAGTAGTCGGATGTAGTCCAGTTTGTTATCCAATGAGCGTACCTTGGCCAGAACGATGGAGGGGTTAGCGGGTTTGTGTGGGCAAGCCGCTAGCCTAGCACGGATACCTCCGTGCTTACCCCTCTTCTGCTTCCTCTCACGCCGCTTGAGGCGCCTCCATTTTGGGCGAGGTGCAGGAGTGGGGGTCGGTGATTGTGTAGGCCTCCGGAGCAGACCCAGATCATTCAGCTCTTCGGCGTCTGACTTAAAAAGTTTGTTTGTGCCGATGTCGAGCAAAAATCTCTTTCAAAAATTTCTGTCTCTTCTCTATCATAAGTAGATTCGTGGCGTCTGTTCAATCCATCCGTGAGAACATATAAATTTTTTTCATCAAGTCATAAATACTATTCTCGGATTGATTTTATCTTTGCATCCTCCAGTGTGTCGCCACTACTAACTGACTCAGATATCATAGCCACGTCCCTTTCTGATCACAGCTGCAACACGTTAAGACTCTCACTGACCAAGCAGTTACCTAGAGCACCGCGCTGGCGTTTCAATGCGTCATTACTGCACGTGGAAAATTTCCATACTTATTTTAAATCTGAGCTCATAGAGTTTATAGAAATAAACAAGAATTTAGTTGAAGACCCCCGAATTTTATGGGATGCAATAAAGGGCTTTATTCGCAACTTCTCAATCTCATACGCCTCTCATCTACAGAAATCACGGCTCAAGAAGATTTATGATCTTGAAACCCAACTTGCTACGTTAGTGAAAGCAAATCAAATATTGTTCTCAGATCATACAGCCACCAAAATCGAAATTGTTAAATCTGAACTGAATCAGTTATTAAGGACCAAAGCAGAATTTCTTATACAAAGGACTAGGCAAAATTATTGTTTTCAAGGAAGTAGACCTAGCCATCTGCTGGCTCTCCATCTGCGCAGCAATCAGAAATTCGCCAGTAATGCAGCCATAAAATCTCAATCGAATGAGCTATTGACAGACCCAAAATGTATCAATAAAACTTTTTCTTATTTTTACTCTACCTTGTATACCTCAGAATCTACTTGTGAACAGGCTGCTTATTCCTTTTTCTCAACACTTAACTTACCACATCTATCTGATGTAGAGACTGTGTCTCTGGCTGTATCAATTACTATCAGGGAGTTGGAAGAAGCTTTAAAGTGTATGATGAAGGGAAAATCTCCAGGTTTAGATGGAATTCCTCCTGAGTTCTGTTTAGCTTTTTGGTCTGAGTTCGGTCCTTTTTTTACTCGATATGATAAATTATTCAATTGAGATAGGATCTTTTAGGCAAGACATCAATACAGCGATTATTTCCCTTCTTTTAAAAAAGGATAAGGATCCTACATTATGTGCTAGTTATCGCCCACTTTTTTTGCTCGGGACAGATATCAAATTATATGCCAAAGTGCTATCGAGACGTTTGGAGACTTTTATGACTTAGCTGGTCCACGAGGACCAAACTGGTTTTATTAGGTCTCATAATGCATCTGATAATCTATGTCACTTGTTACACATAGTTGATACTGCTGATCAGTCTAATTCCCCATGTGGCATATTTTCTTTAAATGCTATGAAGGCCTTTGATCGTCTTTAATTTAATTATCTTTGGTCGGTACTGGAGCATATGGGTCTGGGTACCGGCTTTATTAATATGATTAAAGTTTTATACTCTAACCCGAGAGCAATGGTGTTAACGGGACAAGTATGTTCTCAGTCTTTTTCTTTGGGTAGAGGAACTCGTCAGGGCTGTCCTCTTTCTCCTTTACTATTTGCTTTGTCACTTGAACCATTGGCTCAGGCTGTCCGGCAGTCAAAATTTATTTCTCCTATCTCCATCAAAAATACTTTTCACCACATCTCTCTATATGCTGATGATATTTTGTTGTATATTAATAAGCCCGTTCAGTTGATTCCGCACATTTTGGAACTGTTTGACCGTTTTAGCTATCTTTCAGGATACTTGATAAATTGGAATAAGTCATGTTTCCTCCCCTTAAACTTTGATTTTAATTCCTTTTCGCTTCCTGGCGTTCCATCTGTTATGAATTCGGTTAAGTCTTTCACATATTTGGGTATAGACATCTATCCTTCTATCCACAATATTAGTCATAATAATTTTAAGAAAATTTTGTCACAGGTCAAGGCAGATCTTTCGAATTGGTCACATTTACCTAAATCTTTATATGCTCATATATCGATAATTAAAATGAATATTCTCCCCCGTATAAACTTTTACAACGCTATGCTGCCTTTAGCAGCCCCTGCACATGTTTGGGACCAGATTAATTCAGTTCTCTCTAATTTTATATGGAATGGGAAACGTCCTCGAATTAAAATGTCTACAATTCAGCGCAATAAGGTAGATGGAGGTCATTCATTCCCGAATTTTAAGCTATACGCCCAAACTTTTGATCTGCGTTCCTTGCCTATCTGGTTTAACTCTGACACTAAAGTTGCGTGGAGATCCATCGAAGAGTCTATCGTGACCCTGCAGGATTTGAAGGGCTAAATTTTTTGTGGTTTTCCATTAGGCAGTGCAGGCTGCGGTTTGGCCCTATAATATCTCATGTGATTTCTACATGGAGATCTGTAGAAAGACAATCCAAATCTGTGGTTAATTGGCTTCGCCACTCCCCTCTCTTCAATAATCATAAGTTTTTGACTGATAATGTCCCTTTTTGCTATTCTCATTGGGCTGAGTGTAGGGTTAAGAACTTTTCAGGACATCAAGGCTCAATATCATGTTCCTGGTGCCTCTTTCTTTATGTATCTACGTATCAAATCAGCCATGTGCTCTTATGGGGTTCCTCTGGATGCTGATTTACCTCTCTGTCCACTCTGAAAGTTAATATGTTCCGATAATTTTAATGGTGTTTGTTCTGTGTCCTACATCTACTCTTTTCTTCTTAAATCAGCATATAAATCTCTTGGTGTGGTTGCAGTGTGGTCAAAAGACCTGGGGAATGAGATAGAGGACACTCTCTCCCGTCACACATGGAAGACTGTGTCCGTATCTTCTAGGAATCCTAACCACCAAATGATTCAATGGAAGCTTGCTCACAGGATATATTTAACTCCATTGAAATGATTCCACATGAATATTTTTCCTAAGTAATCTATGTTCTCAGGGGGTTATAGGGACGTTTTTACATTTTTTCTGGGAGTGTCCAGCTCTTCGTTCATTTTGGAACCAGCTAGCTGTTGATATATCTCTTCTAATAGGTAGGAATTTGTCATTAACTCCTCTTTTTTTTAAAATGAGTTTTCAAAATGGACATTTGCTGTATATTTGTTTGTTGTTACATCTGTGGACATCATCCTTCTTTAAATGAGATTCTTGTAATATCAGACTTAACATAAACTACCAATAACATTAGCATATTGAAAGAGGATGGCACATTTTCTGTCAACAGGATCAGAAGTGTTTATGCATGCTGTCATTGTTTACATTTTGTTTTGTTGTCCTATGCGCCATATCTTATGATTGAGTTGGTGGTGTCATCATACAGTCTACATACCTGTCATAGCCAAGATTATTAGATCCGTATCGCACAGTGTGAGAATGATTTTAGAATATTGCTGAAATCACACGGTGTGTACCGGGCATTACACTTTAGAAGCATGGTGTGGCATGCTGAAGGTAGGCATGTCTTCCCTGCTTTGTTTAACATGACTGTTTGTAGTTACAAAAAGCTGCACTTACCTCTAGATGTTTCCTCAGGTTGGACATGGACTGTTTAGATGTCGACAAAATCTTTACAGCCGGTAAACACGCACTGCATTGCACAGTTAAATTTGTGCCTTTTTCCATAATGTATCGGAAATTATTTTTATTTTTCCAGCAATGGAATGCATTCCTTTCCTTGTCTGCCATTGCCTGCAACAGAAACTCAGACCGCTCAGGCAAGTTAATTAGCAGAATTGGCGCTGCAAATGTAGACGCAACAGTATAACCAATCAGAAGCATCTAATTGTTTCAAACTTTCGGCTGTGGAGGGAAATAGCAAAGGAGGATATTTGCATAAGAAAAACATGAAAAGCAATAAAAACTGTTATTAGAGATATTCGCAAGGTTTTGCATACAATCTTATGATGTAACTAAAATTGTCATGAATATTTCCATAAGTAACTGTAATTTAATTACACTTTTTTCTCTAGTAACTGTAATGGATTACAATTACATTTTTTTGTAATTAAATTACATTTAACTCGTTACTCCCCAACACTGATAGCTACACACAGCGCACAGCCTCCTGCTAGTCCAATGCGAACTGATAATGTGACCTCTGAATCTTTCCTTTCTATAAAATAATCAGAACTTTTGAGCATAGTTTCCACCTGCAAATCTTCTACTAGCCTTGTAGACCTGATTCCTACAAAATTCCTCAAGGACCACTGATTAGCACTACCCTGTTAAATGTGATAAACTTGTCTCTTTGGCTTGGATATGTTCCAAAACCTTTTAAACTAGCTGCTATTAGACCTGTTCTAAAGAAAACAAATCTTGTACCTAGAGATTTAGGAAATTATAGACCTATATTTTCCATTCATTTCAAAGATCCTGGAAAAAGCTGTTGCTTGCCAGCGTTCTTCTTTCCTACAGAAAAATAATGCTAATGAATTACATTAGTCTAGTTTTAGACCAAACCATAGCGCAGAAACAGCTTTGGTAAAAGTAGTGAATGATTTGCTTATGACTTCTGACCGTGGTTGTATATCTTTGTTGGTATTACTACCCAGATAGCATCATGTTATTGTTTCAACGTTGAATTAGAGTTAAATGGGTTGAATTATGGTCAGTGTTAAATTATCAATGTTGAAACTGAATTGATTTTTGGTTAGATTTTCAATATTAAAAAATGTATGGTGGCAAAACCTTGATTCAATGTTGATATAAGGTGAAAGATTGAAGATCAACATTGTTTCAACCTTTTTGTCTGATATGGAATCAATGTCATTTCAACATATGTGTGCTATTGTGGTAGACTTAACGGCAGAATTCGATACTTTGGATCATAATATCCTCTCGGACCGGCTAGAACAGACATGGGCAAACCACGGCCCGTGGGCTATATCCAGCCAATTTAGTTTTTCAACCCGGCCCGCCGAATTTGTCTAAATTTTATTATTAACACTAGAATCCCTGAAGCCTACGAAAATTCTCACACGCACCTCAGATGGAGCCCCCCCCCCGAAACGTTTTTCTAACAGTGTGGTCTGAGGAATCATAAAATACATGCGTTAATATATCGTAATTTGAAA
This sequence comes from Boulengeromyrus knoepffleri, assembly GCA_026770805.1. NCBI lineage: Eukaryota > Metazoa > Chordata > Actinopteri > Osteoglossiformes > Mormyridae > Boulengeromyrus > Boulengeromyrus knoepffleri. The sequence continues at coordinate 8,392 of JABJVO010000435.1, forward strand.
TACAATTTCACAATCCCCATTTCTCTTGATTCAGCAATTTCGATTTCAGTTTCCCAAAAGTATTTGATAGAATAAATACATGCATTTGATTACTGTCTGTAACAATCGGTGTTGATCTGTTTTTCAGTTTTAAAGTTCGAGGGCTAAAAGACAAATTAATTAATGCATGTCGTTAAAAATTGCCCTGGCATGACATTAGCGCTATATATGCATTATAAATGTGCTGACAGACAAAGCATTTTTATAGGTAATGAAGAAGAAATGAAACTTGCAACTTAGAATGTGTAAAGACCGTATGAAGTCCAAATGTCTTACATAATACAATAAAGGCATGTGCTAAAACACACATTCAGTATGTTAAAAACATGTAAACACTGACGTTGTTACGTGCGAAAACGATTGCGCGGTTATGAGCACACAAAAGACTATAAATTACTCCGGATGTGTGTGCAGTTATGTATGGGATTATGAGATGCCACAGTGAACTTCACACAGAAACACTTCACATGTTACATGTGAAACATTGCATAGTTATGAGTACACAAAACACTGTAAATTACTCCGGACGTGTGTGCATTTGTGTCTGGGATTATGAGATGCCACCAGCTTTGATTTTTCAAAATCAGAAAACCGACGGCAGAATTCTTCGTGGCAAAATGACGACTGATATTGCATTCTTTGAAAACCGCAATAGTTTCCTGGCATATCAGACATACAGCCATTGATCCACAGTGAACTTGCTCCTGTACTTGCCTGTCATCACCTCCCTGCCCCCTGCTTTGTGCCTCAAATGTTAAGACTGGGAAAATGTGAATTGGGACTTTGACTTTCCCTGCCACCCCCAGGAGGATGGGCTCCCTCTCTGAGTCTGGTTCCTCCTAAGGTTTCTTCCTTCTAGGGAGTTTTCCTTGCCGCTGTATGCTCTGGCTTGCTCAATGGGGGCTTAGGACAGAGGTAATGTAAATCGGTTTGAGAGAATGCAATGCTGTGAAAATGGACTATATAAATAAAATTTTACTTATTTGAAAAGTTGGTTGCATTTTTCTCAGTCCTGTTACCAAAACCTCATGCAACTGTTTAAATGTAATTTGAAAGTCAAATCAACTAGTTCTTTTGTGTTCCCCTCAATAAAGTGTGCATTTTGTTAAATAATTGGTTACATGTTCAAAAAAATACACTGCACAACAATTTTTTTGAAAATTTTCCTTCCTGAAAAGTTTTTGCTGATTGTGACAGGTACCCAGTGGGTATGCACAAATATAGTTTTGGTTTTGCTGCATCACGTAGGAACTCGAAATAGACAGCTGTTCACCGGCAATAATGTATTTAATCATGGTTATGATTCTCATACACTATTAAGTTCAACATAATTAGAAGTGTTTCGTTCTTGATTTTCATTTATATTCAATATCACATGCATCATGTTGCAGTGTCCAACAGTAATCAGCAGAAATTTTCATACCTGGTGACAGCAAACACCATTCCTGCAGTCTCAAACCCAGCAATTCAGCTTTTGTTCTCAACAGACCCAAATCTCTGACGAGATCGTTTAATTATGACTGTGTTATGAGATGTGGATGACCTGATGAGGGAGGAGGAGGTAAGGAGCATGCATTGTCAAACTCACCACATGACAAACCACCTCAGGGATGAGAACCTGAGTGCAGCCATAGGGCAGGTGATACCTCAGCACCACATTAGTCCAAATGGACCAGTAGGAGGTTTTTTCCCAGAGGCTGGAGTGCCAATCCTGCCACCAACCCCCAAGTTATTCCTTGTAAGTTGGAGGACCTCCTTGCAGGGCCTTGTAGATTAACATCATACCAAGGGTGAAACAATTGCAGGTTAAGGGCCTTGCTCAAGGGTCCAACAGAGTAGAATCAGTCAGGGCATAAGAACATAAGAAATTTACAAACGAGAGGGCATTCACACGATTTGAACCCACAACCATCTACTTATTGGTGCAGAACCCTAGCCTCAGAGCCATGAACATGGTTCAAAATTTGGATCATTGTCACTGCAAGTTCCCTGCATTGCAGTTTCTTCATCTGTTTTGTCTAAGGTCCATTCCTCTGGTGGTTTTGAAATTGGAAGACTTGTCATGTGGCACGGGTCTCAATGCTGAAGGCACATTAGGGTATTCAATTGACTTCTTGTTCATTGTCACTGCAAGTTCCCTGCATTGCAGTTTCTTCATCTGTTTTGTCTAAGGTCCATTCCTCTGGTGGTTTTGAAATTGGAAGACTTGTCATGTGGCACGGGTCTCAATGCTGAAGGCACATTATGGTATTCAATTGACTTCTTGTTTTTGGCAGAGAAACCAGGCACATTAGTCAAACAGAAGTAACAGTCCGTTACCTGG
>JABJVO010000437.1:0-10721 GCA_026770805.1 Boulengeromyrus knoepffleri
TAGGAATTGACATCTTGCTGCCAAATTTGGTAAGCCTAGGTCTTACGGTTTAGGCTGGGCATTCAGTTTTAGGGAAGGAAAAAAAAAGAAGAAAATCCTAACAAAAACAATAAGGTTCCATAGCACTATGTGCTTTGGACCCTTAATAAATGTTGATAACATTAGCACTAATAAAATAGTTATTACAGGACATATGAATTGTTTATGTATGGTCTGTTTTTACATTGTTGATTGCATTCAGTGTAGTCTTTTCAACAATTTCGCTGGAGAAATATCACACATTTGCACTTTTATTTTAATACAGGAAAAGAAATGTGTGAGTAATTGGACCCTTGAAATGACATGAAAAGACAAAATAAAGTAATAATACTGTAAGCAGTCACATACAATAAGCACAAATAAATGTGTACAAACAGTTGTATAAACGGCAAATACAATAAGTGCATTATTTTAACGATTATATATATATATATATACAGTGGTACCTCAGAACGCGAACTTAATCCATTCAGAACTCCGGATCGAATCGTAAAAAGTTCAGGTTCTGATCGAATTTTCCCCATAAGAAATAATGGAAAATCAATTAATTGGTTCCCGGCCCCAAAAAATGACACCTAAATATGTTTTTTTTAACATTTAAACACAAAACGAACTGGATAAAACAAGAAGAGCATATACTGTACTAAACACATCTAAGGACATTTATCAAAACAGTAATTTGTAAAGTAAGAATATAAATGTATCTAAACAATGTGTAAAGTTAAAAAAAAAAAAAGTGTCCTGCCTCGATCGTCCGCTTCTTCCGTGTGCCACGCCCCCTCGTTAACCCCATGTGGAATCCCCGTGTGATCAGCTCTTTCTGGTTGTTGTCATTACTCCTCTGTATTTAGTCCGCGTTTCAGTTTGTTTCCCAGTCCGGTCATTGTATTGTCCGTCTGCGTTTTGACTGCCTTACCTGTAATTAAACCCCATATTCCCCGATACCCTGACGTCTGCGCCTTTGTCTCCGTTCCGTCCCCGCGACAATATTATTATGATTAAATGTATTAATGGTTTATTATTAATATTAAAATAATGAATAAGAAATCTTTATTTTAAAATGTATTTTATTATATAATAATAATTACTGTTACTGTCTATCATTATCTAAATATATGTATTTAGCTTGTGTAAACATGCATGATGCTATCACAGCGAATGCGAGGCTGAGACTGAAGGTTGTTTCCGCTGAGAGAGGTGCCGCGTGACTCATTTCCAAGCGCATACAAGTTATCTTATGTCGGCGTTCACGGTATGACTTCTGAGATTCAGATCAAGTTCTAGGTAATTTTTTTTCCCAAACTGGTTGGTTCGACTTTTAAGAAATTCAAATTCTAATGAGTTCGAGAACTGAGGTACCACTGTATATGAATTTAATAATTTACTGCTGTCATAAATTGGCAATAAATGCATTTATTTTACCCTATTCATCAGCGTAGCAGCATTTCCGCAATCAACGCAACAATGACTCTTGGTATCGATTCGCAAACCGTTCGTTTGAGTCACCGACCGAGTGTCTGAAAACTGTAAGTTCGATTTGTTCATCGAACGGGTTCTCAGGTTTTTTGGAGTCACTGAGTTAGAGACCGTATCTCCCTTCACTTATACAGCAACCGTGCCTCACAATGACCAGGTATGAAAAATAAATCCGAAATCGCGGGGGATGCTTTTGGATATTGAATAGCCAAAGATCAGTTTTAAAAACGTTTTTAAATAATTTAAAAAATCGATTTGCTCAGACTGATGAATCAGTTCGACCCGTTCAGTAAAAAAACGGAGTTAAAAAGAGCGATTCATTCGCAAATTGGCCATCACTAGCTGAGTGGCTCGCTATCACGGTTGGTATCTCGGTAATGCTGAATCCAGCAGTATCCGCAGGAAAAAAAAGACCTGTATAGCAAAACAGTGTCGTACCAGAGTCAACAACAGCAAACAGATATCCCATCTTCTTTTACTACATACAAATTACGTGAATGAAAAAAAAAAGATAATATAAGAAAATACACCATCTCCGATTCAAAAGAACAACTGAAATGGTGCCGGTGTTTTATCGATTTATGCTGCCGTGTCAAATAATGCTACTGTAGCACAAATCGATAGCAGAGTCTATCGATTTACGCTACCGCATTGAAAAATGCTACTTTATGGTTTCCTTTTTAAATGGTGCATTTCCCATAACAGTACATGTTTCACAGTAATATAATATTTGTATTATCATTCTTTCAATTAAAAAGAAAAATATGTGGAGCTATCTTGCTATTTATCAAATTTATGAGAAAATTTAAATTAGTTTCCCTTATCACATGATGCTCCCAGTGCAAAATCTCATAATATTACATCAATACTCAGTCTTTTTGCACAGTTTGAATATGGGGAGCATCGTTTGATACTCTATTATATTAGCTTTAATTAAAATATCAAGGGTAGCATAATTCGATAGACTACGGTGCCCTATGAAAAAATGCTCTCAGTGCAAAATATCATAATATTATATCAATACTTATTCCCTGGAAACAGTTTGAATATGGGGAGCATGGTTTGATACTGTAGAAATTGGAAATAAAAACTCGGACAATTTCTCACTAACAGTGACGCACGTCGCTCTCTTTTTTATTAACTTACAGCAGAAAAAACGTGCATAAAGCAAAGAGAGAAAAGGCAGTATCTTACCCGAACCATCCCATCACGTGAAGATGAGCACCGATTCTAATAGGTCAATCACAACCCGGGTTAAGGTACAGATAGCCAATTACAGATTAGGTATCAAGCCTTCATGAACAACATAGACTTGATAGTATGGTGAATTATGCTCAATAAACTATTATGTGAAGTCTCTACACACGTCCCCCCAGAATGCACCATAGCAGAAAAAGCAAACGTGGAGGAGGACAGACAGGCCGGCCACGGCGGCTCCATTGAATGGGGCAAGGGGCTGAAACAGGGCCCGCGGGAATGACCGGTCCCCTGCGGCGGTGTGCAGCCGGAGCAGGGGTTGGCAGTGGGCCCGGTGGCCGCCCCCGGCGGGGGGGTCGGCCAGGTCAACAGGCTTGCTCAGGTCCAAGTGAGCCGGCTTAAGGCGGTCAACAGAGAGGCGTTCAGGGGTCCCGCCCACGTCGACAAGGAAGTGTTTGTCGCCGGCCTCTATAACACGAAAAGGGCCCTTGTAAGGAGGTTGAAGGGGGCCCCGGTGGGCATCACGTCGGACAAAAACATATTCCACCGATCGCAGACCTGCAGGCACATGAGATAGAGGAGAACCATGGTGAGAAATGGGCCAAGGAGCGAGCTTTGTCTAGCAACAGGGTGCGCTGCTGCTTAGCGGACCAGGGAGCCATGCTATCGGGGATAAATTCCCCTGGGACCCGTAAAGGTTGCCCATAAACCAGTTCCACCGAGGAGGACTGGAAGTCAGCCTTAGGGGCTGTTCTGAGGTCCAGCATGACCCACGGGAGCCTATCCACCCAGTTGCCATCCTTGAGGCTGGCCCGGAGGGCGGCCTTCATGAAGTGATGGAAACGCTCACATAGCCCGTTGGACTGAGGGTGATAAGCAGTAGTACGGTGGAGCTTCACACCCAAACAGTCTGCTACGGCAGACCAGAGCTCCGAAGTGAACTGTGAGACGCGGTCAGAGGAGAGGTCTGATGGGGTGCCGATACGGGCAACCCAGGACCTGATGAAGGCGCGAGCAACCTCCGTGGATGTAGGAGCTGAAAGTGGAACAGCTTCGGGCCAGCGAGTAGTTCTATCCACCATGGTGAGAAGGTGAGTGAACCCGTGGGAGGGAGGTAAGGGGCCCACCAGGTCGAGGTGGACATGATCGAACCTCCTTTCCGGGATTTGGAACTGCGCAAGGGGGGCCTTGGTGTGACGGTGGACCTTAGCACACTGGCAATCCATGCAGGCAGCAGCCCAACGCCTGACATCCTTTTTAAGCCCGTGCCAGACGAACTTGGCTGCCACAAGCCTCTGAGAGGGCTTTGTGCCGGGGTGGGAGAGGCTATGGACAGCGTCAAAAACCCGTCGCCTCCACTCAGCAGGAACCACAGGACGGGGGCACCCTGTGGAGATGTCGCAAAGGAGCGTAGTGCCGGCGGCATCAAAAGCCACGCCCTTCAACTGCAGACCAGTGCTCGCTGTCCTTAGGGGCTGTACACCCTCATCTGCGCCTTGGTCAGCAGCCATAGCCTTGTAGTCGAGGCCCAAATGGACGGCACCCACTAGAGACCGGGATAGATAGTCAGCCACGATGTTGGCCTTACCCGCGACATGCTGTATGTCCGTAGTGAATTCTGAGATATAGGAAAGCTATCGCTGTTGACGTGCAGACCAAGGCTCAGCTACCTTGGCCATGGCAAAAGTCAGGGGTTTATGGTCCACAAAAGCGACGAAATGGCGGCCTTCCAGCAGGGAACGGAAATACCGGACAGCAAGGTAGAGACCGAGTAGCTCCCGGTCAAAAGTGCTGTATTTGCGTTCACTGGGGCGCAGCTGACGGCTGAAGAAGGCGAGCGGCTGCCAGGCACCACCCACCCACTGTTCGTGTACGGCGCCGACGGCGTAGTCAGAGGCGTCTGTGGGAATGGCAATTAAAGCGTCAGGGGATGGGTGCGCCAGCATTGTTGCATGAGCCAGCGCGGCTTTAGTGGCCTCGAAAGCCTCGGCACTCTCAGTGGGCCAGTCCACTGATGTCTTGTGGCTCTTGTCACGTAGTGCCTCATACAGTGGTTGCATGAGCTTGGCCGCACCCGGGATGAACCGATGGTAAAAATTTACCATGCCCAAAAACTCTAGCAGGGATTTGACCGTGAGAGGGCGTGGGAAACGCACGATAGCTTCCACCTTGGATGGAAGCGGGACGGCCCTATCCCTAGTGACTCTGTGGCCCAGGAAATCGATGGTGGAAAGCCCAAACTGGCACTTAGCTGGATTGACGATCAGTCCGTGTTGGCTGAGTCGCTCAAATAAAGTCCTGAGGTGACACAGGTGTTCAGCTTTGGAGGTGCTGGCGACCAGAATGTCATCCAGATAAACAGAAAGAAAATCCAAGTCTAGCAGTGCAGAGTCCATGAGGCACTGGAAAGTCTGCGTGGCATTTTTAAGGCCAAATGGTATGCGCAGAAACTCGAATAAACCAAATGGGGTGATCACTGCCGTCTTAGGACTTAGGACTGCCGTCTGGTGGTATCCCCGGCCGAGGTCCACCTTGGAGAAAATACACTTCCCAGCTAGGTGAGCAGAAAAATCTTGGATGTGAGGCACAGGGTAGCGATCTGGCATAGTGGCATCATTTAGTCGGCGGTAATCACCACACGGACGACACCCACCGCCAGGTTTGGAGACCATGTGGAGGGGCGAAGCCAAAGGGCTGTTGGAACGCCGAACAATGCCAAGGCGTTCCATATTGGTAAACTCCGCCTTGGCAATAGCGAGTTTGGCTGGGTTGAGGCGCCAAGCACAGGTGAAAACAGGCGGGCCGGTGGTGACAATGTAGTGCTCCACCCCATGTTTGGTGGAAGCTGACGAAAACGTGGGCTGTGTTATGGCTGGAAACTGAGCTAGCAGTCGGAGAAAATCATCGGGTGTGGAGAGTAAACTGGATAGTTTGACAGTGTCCACGTCACTGCGAGTGCAAGCGTAAGAGCAGAAAGTGACAGCGTCAATCAAACGGCAGTTTTTCACGTCCACTAGCAGGTCATATGCACAAAGGAAATCCGCTCCCAGGAGGGGAACAGCTACATTTGCGGTGATGAAATCCCAACTGAAATGCTGCCCGCCAAAACGTAATTCCACGTACCTCGTGCCATAGGTATGGATGGGGATGCCATTTGCTGCTTCCATGGGAGGCCCGTGTCCGTTGGCCAGGGCGTCAACCTTCGATGCGGGCAGAACGCTGCTTTGAGCACCCGTGTCGCACAGGAAACGTCGTCCAGAAAGTTCGTCCTGGATGAACAGCAGCCTGCCTGCACGGCCGACGCTCATGGCCGCAGCTGAGCGCCGACTGTGGTGTTTCCCGTCCCCCGGAAGGCACATGGAGAACGGCACCGCTTAGCTTTGGGTCCAAATTTGGCATGGTAAAAACATAACCCAGGGTCTTGGCGCTTTGTGGTTACCGCCGCTGCAACAGTGATGTCGGCCACTGGTGGCGCAAGCGGTGGAGCCAGAAGGAACAAAGCCATGAAGTGCTGTTGACCAGCGAGGAAGAACTTATCAGCGCGCGGCAGTCAGTAATGGAGGTGTTTGCTAAAGCCGCTCGTACCTGAGCCAGTAGCTGACGTAAAAACAATTGAACAAAAAGAAAATCCAGTTTGTGCTCACCCATGAGATTAAGCATTTTATCCATTAGCTCAGACGGCTTGCCATCGCCTAAGCCCTGAAGTGAAAAAAGCCGGCTGGCTCTCTCTGCGTCGGAAAGTTCAAAAGTGTCCAGCAGGTGGGCTTTAAGTGCAGCGTATTTGTTGTGTGCCGGCGGGTGTTGAAGTAAGCTCACCACTCGGGATGCCGTGGAGCTGCTCAGTGCCGATACGACATAATAATATTTAGTGTCGTCCGCGGTGATCTCCCGCAGTGCGAACTGCACTTCTGTCTGGGCGAACCATGCTGAGGCTGACGATTCCCAGAACTCAGGCAGCTTGAGAGAAACTGCGTTCGTGGTCATGGTCGCTCGGGGGAGTCTCTAGATACGTCTAGCAGACAAACGTCGGGGTCACCAGTGTAGAAATTGGAAATAAAAACTCGGACAATTTCTCACTAACAGTGACGCACGTCGCTCTCTTTTTTATTAACTTACAGCAGAAAAAACGTGCATAAAGCAAAGAGAGAAAAGGCAGTATCTTACCCGAACCATCCCATCACGTGAAGATGAGCACCGATTCTAATAGGTCAATCACAACCCGGGTTAAGGTACAGATAGCCAATTACAGATTAGGTATCAAGCCTTCATGAACAACATAGACTTGATAGTATGGTGAATTGTGCTCAATAAACTATTATGTGAAGTCGCTACAATACTCTATTATATTAGGTTTAAGTAAAATATCAAGGGTAGCATAATTCGATAGACTAAGGTGCCCTATCAAAAAATGCTCCCAGTGCAAAATTGCTTGATATTATATCCAGTCTTTGTGCACAGTTAGAATATGGGGAGCATGGTTTGATACTCCATACTTACACTGAACAAAAATATAAGTCTAAGGCACACCTGTGCAATATTCATGCTGTCTAAGCAGCACCTTAATATGCCACACCTGTGAGGAGAAGTGCTCATTAACACAGATTTGTGAACAATATTTGAGAGTTAATGGGTCTTTTGTGTATGTAGAAAATGTTTCAGATCTTTGAGTGCAGCTTATGCAAAATGAGAGCAAAACCGAAAGTGTTGCGTTTCTATTTTTGTTCAGTGTATATTAGCTTTTTTTTAAAAATTGTATGTGTAGCATAATTTGATAGACCAAGATCCCTTATAAAATAATGCTTACAGCACAAAATCACTTTGTGTTGCACTTTTAGGATGACGTCAAATTATCTGTAATGTGTCTTGTTCTATACCAAAAATTATATGTATCAATTTATAACAAATCTAAAGAATTGTGTAGCAAAAGTTATTTATTTAAATGTATTTTAAATAACATCTTTACTTTAAAAAAGCAATACACCAACAATCCCTATTAAATAATGCTTCTACTTTTTTATTGCACCAGTACTTGTAAAATGTGTCAAACTCGTTTGTGTAAAATGTAAAAATATAAATAAAACATACAAAATACGGGAAACTCTAAGCACATTCTAAACAGGGCTTACACAGTATGAATCGGTCAGAACATTATACATTTTTCTGACACTTTTTGCACAGATATGGCAAACAACTGTCTTTCTCATATTGGGCACATTCAAAATGTGCCCACCTACTGCACATATCACACTGCACCTACAGGTGAGAAAAGCAAAAAAAATAAATAATTAGGTACATATAATTACACAATGAGACACAATGACACTATGCACAGACATGCTACAGTCAATTAATAGTACAAAACACACATTTTTGTTATACATTACCATTTCAATCATGCTCTTATCAGCATCAGTTCCCGGCAATGAGCATACCACACAAAAGTTATCTGCATTCCCTAGAAACATTGTTTAAAACTTGCGATTCTATACGAGTACATTATCGCACACTCCATATATTTCATATGTGAGTAAAAATGCACATATATTTTATTTGTTGTATTAAATTGAAAGAAATTTGATATTTTCTTTAAAGTTGCCAAAATAACTATTATACCATAGGTGTAATAGTTTTATATTTAATATTATTAAAACTAATTTGCATACTGAAACAGTGGTAGGAACTCCTTGTAATGCATTTTTTAATTTGCTTTCACTAAGTGTTTGATTCTACTTACCTTTACACTGGAGTACTGCACAGGCTACTTTAAGTCTTGCCTTGTTTATTGCTTGTGGAGATGTCTTGACACCACTGATGTCTCCCCTCTCAAGATAATGTTCAGAAAACTGCAAAATTGCATTGCATTTTAGTGTGTTCAGTAATTTAATTTACTTATAAACGCCAAAAACAATAGTACAAAATGTTAACCATCAGTGCTAAAATGCCACAGCTGCTGGAATCAGCCTACTTGTTGTGCTGCATAGCTTGTACTATCCATTTTGCTCCATGGTCTCCACAGTCTGTTGTCCTCAAGAAATTTCTAATTATTGTAAAAAATAATGGTTAAATGCAGAGGTGTGTTATGTCCTGTGGTGTGTTCACAATGAAAAATGATCACTTTCAGTGACAGGTTCAGCTCAATTTTCATTACATAAAATGCCTTAAACTTTGCTCTGTATTGCAACGGTCAATTTAGACACCGTTAGACAAAACTATTACCTCCAGTTGCGTAGAAACTTGCACTCATAAGCACCTTCATTTGCGAATGGATCGATCAGCACAAGAACTTTTTCACACATGTTGACAATCTGAAAATATTCAGTGCATTTGTGTTATTCTCTCTACATTTATTTTTATTTAACAGATGCTTTATCCAAAGTGAGTATGAATTTTGCTGCATTAGCCGTCAAGTAAAATATATATATAGTCATAATACACGCAAATAATATTTCATTAATGTCAATTATATTGCGTTATAGAAGAAGCAAAATGTCACGCCCAGCTCCGTCCGATCCTCGTGTGTGCCACGCCCACCTCATTACCTGGTGACAATCCCTGATTGTCATCACCTGTTTCCTGTTCCTTTTGACTTGTCCTGTGTATTTAGTCCGAGTCTCAGTCAGTGTTCCCGAGATCAGTCATTGTATTGTTACGTAGTGTCTAGTGCTCGTGTTACCCAGTGTGCTTCCGGTCCAGCGAATAAAACCCGCTTACCCATCCACTTGGCTCTGCTCGCCTGTCTTCCTGTTCACCTGCCTGCTTCGACGTGACACAAAAAATGTAACCATGTATTATTGATGCCCCTCCATCCCTAGACGTGATTCCGAGAGGGCTCGATACACATGTCATAACCAAACATAATACTTTCAAATTGACAGCTCTTTGCTTGGCATTTGTCACGGGCGATCAGGAAGAGAGACAGAGATCCAGGAATGCGGGGAGAACAGAAATTTAATGGGAGGAAGCTGAAGTGTAACCCTAACCCTAACCCTCGCAGACATCGGTCAGACCAGGCAGCAATCTCCCCTGCGCGCCAGTCAAGACACGGGTTGTGTTTGCGCAGCCATGGGAGCCCAAGGATTAAGGGGTCCTTAGCCTTGGTTAGAACAAAAACCTCCACAGTTTCGAGGTTCAAAGCTCCCACTTGCATTACAAAGGGGTATGTCCAATGACGAATCGTTCCCTCTGCCATCTGTTCTCCTGTCACCCCCTGAACTGTAATGGGGCATGCTAGCCTTATGAGGGGAATATTTAACTGCTGTGCTACCTTAACATCCAAGAAATTACCTGCTGCCCCACTATCAATGAGTGCATTCACCATGCACTGTTCTCCTTTCCAGCCCAACAAAACTGGCACCGTAAATTGAGAAAGAGAGGCGAACGGTAACAAGGACACACCTACCGGGACAGATGGTTCCTTGCACTGGGGACGGAGTGGGCAGGAGGAAATGGAGTGGCCAGCTCCTCCACAATACAGGCATAAGCCCCCCTGCATTCTCCGTCGTTGCTCAGTGTGGGTGAGAGGCGATCTGCCAACCTGCATCGGTTCGGGAACGTCACCTCCGGGATTAGGTGCCCCTCTAGTGCCTTCTGCTGGTGGTCGGCGGCGGCAGCGATCCCGCATGGAGTTTAGTTGTACCGCCTGGCGAACCAAATCGTCAAACGAAGGGGCTTCTCTTCTTCTAGAGAGTTAATCTTGCAATTCAGTGTTCAATGCGCGGACTGCTTACAGACTGTCTGGCCACCTTAAACTAGCCGCAATGGTTCGGAATTCTAATGAGAATTCCTCTGCTGAACGGTTACACTGCCGACATTCCAGCAATCGGAACCACGGTTGTCTTCTGACAGCCGGCTGATCGAAGATCTCCATCAGCGCACGATGAAACTCCCGACCAGATCTCAATAGAGGGCTGTTGTCAGCGCACAAAGCCGTCACCCATTCACGTGCCCTTCCAGTTAATAGTGAAATGGTAAATCGTACCTCAGCTCCGGGGTTGGTGAACATCTCTGGG
>JABJVO010000439.1:0-10696 GCA_026770805.1 Boulengeromyrus knoepffleri
AGCTGACCTACAGGTTATTCCAAAAACCTGCATACACACCGGCCCTTTGCGGATAAGATTGGCCACCCCTGATTTAATGGGAATTTTTTCCCCAAAGGGCGGAAATCAGCCATGGTTTAATAATTAAAATTTGAAAACTGTAATACTAATTGTCCAGAATTTTATCACGAAATTGATCACTGTGTCATACACATAATCTACATCCAATCGACAAGAGCATTTTGGGCAAAACTGGAGTTTGGGGAAGCACTGGTTGCGTTGGTCAGCTCACCTTTCTTAAAGGCCATGACAAACTCCCGCAGGACATCAGAGTCTAATTCTTCTGGCTCCATTGCATACTTCTTCCCTCCATCAGCTAGTATGCCTACATTCACTTCCTCCCCGCTATCACTCAAACCCAGGCTCTTCAGTTCATCGGCATAGTCTTCTTCATCAGCAATAGCGAAGGTGTACTCTGGGAAGTCCTTAGCCACCTCCAGCACCTTACTTCTCCAAAACTGAGTTGCTGGGGAAATAAAAAATCAATCAAATCTTTGGTACCTTTCAGCAATCGACTCAAAGAAACTCACTGAAAATGCAAGACACATACCAACTCTGTAGTCAAAGCTGAAGTCGACACCATAATACACGACAACCAGGGGTCGCTTTGTGTAGCGCTTCGCGTCGTTACTTTGTTTTCTGTGCCCGACCAGCGGAAGTGCATGTTTGCTGAAGAATTCTTTGACATCAGCTGCAGAGGTAGAGTCCTGTAGCAAGACAGAATGTGCATTCAAACAGCAGCACAGATTCAAGCACTGAAGTGTTAGACTATATCAAGATTATTCTTTTTTTCCCCCCCCACCCTATTAAAATTTACAAGACTTACTGTAATTGTCAGTATATTTGACTTTTTCTCATATTTAGAGTGGAATTTTTCAGGTTGCATCATAACCACTTGACCAGAAGAACTTTTGAGAAACTTTGCAACATCACTATTGAATGTGTGTAGGAACTTGAAGTCATCTCTCAAGTTATTACCTATAAGGAAAGATACAAGTCAGTGAAAGTTGCTCTGAATATACAAATCTATAACCATACTTGTGAAAAATTTAACTCAATATATGTACTCACAAGCTTCGAGATAGGTCTCATATGCAGAATCCTGATCACTGGCAAACACACCAACAATGACGACATCATCGCCATCTTTGATGAACTCCTGAACTTGTTTGAGTGTCTGGACTGGTTTTGATGGTGGCCCAGCTTGGTCACTCATATAATCAACAATACCTGGAGAGAAGAAACCTCATTTTTAAACACACCTCTGCAGTGCAGTTATTTAGGATGCATAAGAGTTTAGTCAAGCCATACATTTGCACTGTACCAGTAATCTCAGTAAACTTAAGACGAAAGATCTGTGCCCTCTAAGGGTTCTCCAAGGAATGAGCTGAGACCCTGCAGAAACCTACCAAATTTCTCTCGTGGTCCATTGTATTCGAAAGGTTTGCCCTTCCTGAAGATCTTAAGTGTCGGGTAACCGGACACGTCGAATCTTGATGCAAGCTCACTGTCCGCCGTGGCATCCACCTTGGCCAGCAGAATGGGAGGCGTCCGTCTCTGCAGCTCCTTGGCTGCCTTCTCGTACTCCGGCGCGAGTCGTTTGCAATGGCCACACCTTTATTGACAGTGTTGCATTCAGTTCATTCGATTTTCATATTGTGTCTGACTGAACATAGTCTTATCTTCAACACAATCTACGCAGCTTAAACATTAAGCTAAAAAAAATATATATTTATAGGCCTTATACGAGAACTGCCAATTTGGGTCATCTGACCACCCACAATACTTCAGCTCCAGAAATCAAATACTTTAAACCAAACTACGGCAGCACAGGAGTTTTTAAAACAAGGTTAAGCTCATTGAGTTTTGTCCATTACATTAAAATAAAACAAAGACGGCAGCCGTCTTACCAGGGTGCATAAAACTCCACTAGTATAATGTCAGCATTGTTGACGACTTCATCAAAATTCTCCTTTGTTAAGACCATCGTAGCCTCTGGTGGCAGTTTCCACTCTGGTTGTGCTACCTCCGTCACTCTAGATACGATCGCTGAAAAACAGACGATTGTGTTTCAGATCAGATGATTAGGCCAAAAAGGAAAAGGACATAAAAAAAATGAATATTTTAACATACTGTAGCTTACCAGCAAACCTGCAATAAAACAAGATGTAAACACAGTTTTTAAGCCGCTATTCATGTGTCAGTTCCAGGGTACCATACCTTGCTCTGATCGATCACCATCATAGTCCACTGGCTCTCCACTTTTAAGGATTTTGATGGTGGGATAACCACTGACATCAAACCTACTCCCGAGTGTGCTCTCTTTGGTGGCATCGACCTTGGCCACGGGAATAGGAGGCTCGTTCTCTTTAAGCGTCTGTGCAATCTTCTCATATTCCGGAGCAAATTGCTTACAGTGGCCACACCTGAAAACCAAAAGCAGGAAACCATGAGATGCAAATCAGTTAACTTTACACCATATTGCAGAACGGCTGTAGCCCTCAAATCATACAGCTTCATGCCATCGGACCATTCAAAGCAGCACTTACCATGGTGCGTAGAACTCCACAAGCACAGTATCCTTGCCCTGTATAAAGGTGTCAAAGTTTTTGTCAGTTAGAATTAATACGCCATTCTCTTCCTTGACCTCGGTATCATCGTCATCTTCCTCGTCGTCATCATCATCATTATCACTCTCGTCGTCACTGTCAACCTCTTCTGCATCTTCATCTGCAACACACGTAAAAGCCGTAACGTTGTGCTCAGGCCTTGCAGCTGCGAACGGCGTTTAAGTGCCAGCGCACCAAATACATTCCGATTGATGCAATTACCGACGAGTTAAGTTTAATACGGATAGGCAACCGCAACGCGAGATCAGACGCATTTCGCCAGCGATCACTAGGGCCGAGATTAATCGCCAAAGCACAGCACGCACGATACCGACTCCCTGAATAGGTATAAGCAGTAAAAACAACGTGCAGAGAAATGTAAGCATACTTTACCGTCGTCACATCGCGTTACAGTCAGCAGCTGGGAAACACCCAGCAAAGCTATCAGCAGAAATGCGGTCTTTCCTTTCATTTTCTCGCAAGGCGCACTTGACGTCCAAACGCTCGATGTCCGAGTGATGCCCCGCTGGTGCAGCCTCGGTGGAAAGCGCAGTACTCGCTGGGTGCTGGGGCTGCTCAGGCTCACCTACAACCACCTTCAGCCGCAGCTACCTTACTCTAGCTGCTCCTCGTTAGAGGTTTTAGATTATTGACTTAAGCCTTTAAACGCAAATACGACCACATACCTTGTTTAAATTTAGGGTGTCAAACTTGAGATTGACTGACTTGCCACGGCCCCATTGGCTTTTAACTTATGCAGCGCACCAATCGCGTATTGCCACTTTACTAAAAACACGAACAACGTAGTGACCTCTGATTGGCTATCCGGGCGATGGCCGTAATCTTATTGGACACTATAAAGGGGGGGAAACCGTTTACATAGTAATCAGGGAAAGCAAAGTTGCTGTTTCGTCTCTGGCCACGAACTTGAAAAATTACTCCAAGATAGGTGGTTGACTTTAAGATGCCATACAAGAAATATTTTCAGTATATACTTATGGTACTGTAAGACATTTAAATGGTAATTGTTGTAGTACATCATAAGTTTTCCCCTCCCTATTAATATTCATTACATCTAAATAAAATTTGTAGATTCAATAATAATTCACACGTATTTACATTTCCTTATCCTGGGGTATATTTACTGCGGGGAAAAATGTGTCATAACGACAAAGAATCATGCTTGAAAATTGGTCTCATGTAATTTACTAATTAAAGCATAATTACTCCCGCAAGTGTTTCTGTGTATCCTCCAGAGTCCCGAACAATGTGAAAAGTCCCCGAGGAGCAGCCGCGAAAACCTTTCCCAAACAAAATCATTCACAATGAATGAATTCATGCATCATTCAAGCGACGAGCGTGATTAAACCGAAAGGACCACAAACCATGCAACAGAAACGGCTGCTGTTTGAAAAATGTTTATGACCAGTTTCAGTCCTTTATCTCACCTGACTAGATAAAGAACCGATACGGAACCAAAGAGACTGACTCTCTCCGGCTTTGTTAACCATCGGAAGTAGAGATGTCATGAAGAAAACCCGTTATCTTCGTAATATAATAAAAAAATACCATTATAATCAGATGACTATTTATAGTTATAGCGTTGGGTGTAAAGGGGCTAGTGCGCCACCATGCGCCGGGAGGTGGCGGTGTTACATGAGATGGCTTCATCACTACTCACAAATGGAAATGACTTGTCAAAAATGTATTTAATTAAGTGCACAAAGCAGCTCTTTCTGTGATACTAAAGCAAAAAACCCTTTAACAGAAAAGGTATGATTGAACTCCTATCAACAAACACTTCATAGATCAGATAAATACCCAACGCTAGAAACACATTTAATAGAATGTTCATATAGTTGTTCATATTCTAAATGAGCAGTTTTAAAATGGACAGAGTGATACACTTGACTGTATCAAACACAGGCTACTCTGAAATACAGCCATCTACTGGAGGCTGAATTCCAGCAATGTGATTTTTCTCCACCAGGCATCACCAAAGGAGAGCAGGCCTTTCTCCTCATCCCGCTCTGGTTCACATGGGAAGCACATCCGCTCTCTCTCACGCCACGTCCACTGGATTTCTGTTCACGCAGATCTGGAACACAGCCCCCCTCCTCACGCCATGGCTGGGATGAAGTACTGCAGGGACGCGTTCTCGTGTAGCCAGACGAAGTGAACCATCTTTTTGTTCACAATATCTGCGGGGCAGTTTAGGAAACAGGGGTAAAGGACAACAGTGTTCTGTTAAGCCAGCGCCTCACACACATCACGGATTAAAATTATGTGGGAGGTCCAGCTAGATTATAAGGTACATGGGGAAAAGTACTGGGACACCTGGCCATTACACCCACAGGAAGTCTTATAACATCCCATTCTAAATCCATAGGGATCAATATGGAGCTGGTCCCCCTTTGCAGCTATAAGAGCTGCCACTCTTCTGGGAAGACTTTCCACAAGATTCTGGAGTGTGTCTCTGGGAATTTTTGCCCATTCATCCAGAAGGACACTTGTGAGATCAGGCAGGGGGCCTGGGGCCAATTCCAAGAAGCAGAGAGGGCAAAATGCAAAGGAAAAGAAGGCATTTGTTTGAAATGATCAGCGTACTCGGGGGTGGTGCAGTGGTTAGCACTATCGCCTCACACCTCTGGGACTGGGGTGGCACTGTGGTGCAGTGGTTAGCACTGTCGCCTCACACCTCTGGGACTGGGGTGTGAGTCTCTGCCCCAGACTCTATGTGTGTGGAGTTTGCATGTTCTCCCCGTGTCATCATGGTTTTTCCTTCGAGTTCTCTGGTTTCCCCCCACAGTCCAAAAACATGTTGAGGCTGATTGGAGTTACCAAATTGACCATAGGTGTAAGTGCCTGGAATTTTCAGATTGGCAGAAGATGGATGGATGGGTAGATCAGCTTACTACACATGGCCTTGCTGGGGTTGACCTGCTGGCTGGATAGAAACTGCTGCAGCTTCTTGATGTCCACACGTGCTTGGGCCATGGTCTCCAGGTCCTGACTGGCACCCTGGGACCCACCGTCATCTAAGGAGATGGGGACAGTATGAGCTGATTAGGACGCCCTCCATGTGACAAGGCCACACATACGTGCGTGAAAACAAACCAACGGAAATGAGCCAGGGGGTTGTTCCACAAAGCAGGATTTCCTAGTTAACTGGGTTAACTTAAGCCAAAAGTCATGACTGTCCAATAGGAATGCTCCTTACTTAAACTCCTACTGGACAGTCAAGACTTCTATTATGTTAACCCAGCTAAGTAAGAAATCCTGCTTCGAGGAACACCTCCCCCCCAGTGACTGAAACCGGCTGGCGTTCTCTGCTGTGACCAATTTTTAAGGATCTCGACTCACCCCAGGGAGGGTTTCCCAGATCCCTGAAGTGAGTGGAGACGGACACCAAGTCTGTCTCAATCTTCAGATTCATCTGCCCACTTCGATTTGCTTCCAGTACCTATATAAAGGGACAACACACTAAAATCAAATAGGGCGTACCACATCTCAGACATATAATGCTGCTGCCTAAATACGATGGGCTATTCACTTTTACTGATGTAGCTGATTAAGTATTTTATTTTTATCATGCATGTATTACAGTCGTTGTGGAATCCTTAAGTGGTCTTTAAGTAGCGGTACTGTACAAACAATGCTTAAGTCTAAACAGCACTCACCAGAAAGTTTGACAGGTTCTTCATCCTATCTATCACATTCTTCATTGTCTTCAGAGGAGGAAGGTATATACTGACCTTTTCAAATGAGTAATCATAAAAATGTTTGTGTTATCCCAATACAACCGGCGTTAGGGCAAAACGGAGAGGTTATCAACCAAAGATAGTGTGAGAGTGTCGCTCACATCGAAGTCCGGCACAATAGGTTCCCTGAAGTCATGCCAGAGTTTCCTGGGAATGACGTCCACGGGAATGTCGTGTGTGACGACTCGGCTAACGCTGGACAGAGACGGCTTTGGGAAGAAACGGACCATTTCATGACGGCAGAAGCTGTGTCCCAGAATTCCGTTACCCTGGAAACTGTGTGCTCTGAATGCCAGTGAACATAACTCAAAAGCAGCGTCATCTGACGCCAAATGACATAAAGAGAAGCAGGACCAATAAAGAGGCGGCTGCTTTTGTTAAACAGGAAATTAATTCACCATGAAGCATCATCAGATTACTTATCAGATCAGTTACTAAGCAAGACCATTCACATTTGCAATTTAGACAGCAAAAGCATGTCTATAAATATCTATGAAACGCCCAGTGCTTGAGACTGACAATAGCACACAATATTAGAGAAAATTAGTCACTTCTGCCCTTCATTTAGCGAGACGATCCAGGGCGAACACTAGAGGCGCTATTCACCGCACTGCTGATCCGACAGGCTTGCGGGACGCAGACAGTCTGCTGTTCTTACCAGCTCAGCGGCCAGTGTCAGACAAGGGCAAAGTTTCTTTGTCAGCTTCGCCTTCAGGGACTTGGCATTCTGGGCTGTTCTGAGAGCACGGGAAAGGTTCTCCGGAACAAGCTCGAGATATATTTCGTTTGCATCCGACGCCACACCCTCCATTTGGAATTCATCAAAAAAGTTGCCCTGCGGAGTGATTTACAGGAACCACTCATTGCCCAAACCACCATTAAACGCTGGAAGATTAAAACGGTGGATTATGTGCAAAGAGCACTGCGATAAGATTACCTGGTCTAACTCACACCACATGCTGACGCCCCCGTTGGCTACCTTGTCAGAAAGCATGAAGTACAGGTTGTCAGCAGTGAGCCGCAAGGTGCAGGTTTTGGTCAGTTTGGAGATGGTATTAACGACACCTGTGGTGGAGCAAACAACGTCTCATTCAGCAACGTGTCTCGTTATACCTGCAGAGGCAGAACAGCCAGCAAACTACCAACTTGCGCAATAATCAAGCAAAACCTTTAAACAAAATACCGTAATATTTCTGAAAGTTTTGTTTACCAATAACCGCTTACTTTCTCTAACGAGTGATGCACATTTCAGGCATACCGTTTAGTTGTATAGTTACTAATAATTCATTACAAATCCGTCCATAAAATGTATTCGCTCCATTAATAATGAAATGTCCTTACAGTTGAGAAAAACGAATCCTTGTATGATGCAGACAGAGGGAAAGTCGCCGTCTGTCAAAAAATGTAACAAGTAGATGATAAATAAATAATACTCACGTGTAAAACTATTGAGACAGCCCACATCCAGTATTTTCGCCCGAAACCTCATTTTTAGGTATACAACAGCTTATTACAATACAAATATTCGGCACATATAAACATACGTTTCTATCGGGGCGCCACTGGTACGCCGCTTTTAGGGTCCCCCGGAAACAGCGGCTCGGAGATTTGTACCGGGCGCTTTGAAACGCTGTGATTTCCTCATCATTGCCACAAGGGGGCGCCTTCATTCAATATATATATAAAAGGCCCAATACTCTGATAAAGTGTAAAATCAATGTAATACAATTAATCACGTGACTTGTGGACACATGTACGCATATACCCATTATCCTAAAGTTGCTGCAGGAAACATAGTGGCTTCCAAAATATTTAGATGTGTTGATGCGTGCCATTCTCCCAGTTTTCATCTTTATGTTTATCACATAACTGAATATCCATATTGAGGATTTATGAGGTAAATTATTACTTTCGGATGTTCGTGTAACGTAACAGAAACAATGAATAAATATAGATCTATCTGAATGTATTCAGAGTAGAAAGTGCATTTTGGAAACAATGCTTCCACAATAATTTATGACAAATACTCAACGGCCTCCACCACTTCTGTGTATTAACCTCTTATGATGTTTACATGTTTTTCTTGTCAGATTTGCTATGGACACACGTCGTCTATAGGCTACATCACAGGTCAATCCTGAAAAGGTATGATGATCTTAAGCTGAGCTGAGAGCTGCAAAACGTGACACAATCTTAGTTTGGGAACTATCAGATATAATGAGCGTTGTACGTGTTTCTAATACGGAAACTATATTAAAATAACTAGGCAATTAACACCTGTTTAATACCATCATTTGATTTGTCTGCTGTGACTTTTTATGAAATTTTGAATTATACATCGGCCTACATTTAAGAAATCGTATATAAATTTCAGAGGTGGAAAGTTCATATTCAAAAGGACAAATCCAAACAAATTGTTGTTGGAAACAAAATCTTGGTCTGGATTTGTACTTTCTGAACCTGATATTGTTGTAGTATGATATACGAATATTGTACAAACGCAGTTGTTGTATGTGGTGTTATTTTTTTTTAAATTGGCAAATAAAAAGAATATTGATAAATCATGAGGCTTTCCTTCGGCTTAATGGCAGCATGTCAATACATGGCGTACTTAACGGGACGTATAGCTCAGATTCCACAGAAAACAGAAACTGAGTCTTTGCAGTCTTCGTTTTGTTTCCTTGCCCGTGTGATTTTCTAGCTTCCTTGTTCAGCCCCCTTGTTCTGGTTGGGGGGCCATACGGCTCTTTCATCGCCTGCTGGAGGCAATAGGAGGTGGACTGGGAAGCCGAACCCAGCATCTCACTCAGTCCTTTCGTTGTATCGAGGTAACGGTCGGATGAGACATTTCATTGCTGAACATGGTTATAATGGAACTTTAAATGACTTCGGACAAGTGACACATGAGAAAACAGACTGGGCTGTGAATCAGGCAGCACGGATGGTCTTTTCGCAGCTTGTGGAATAAATCATGCTGCGCTGCAGGCAGCTACTGCCCACCCGTATTCCATGCGTCCTGCTCCTGTCCGATCACCGCTGAAGTCGCTATGGATAAAAATGCGCCACTCATTACAGACCTTTTCCTTTGCTGGCTTTTCGGTAAGTCAACTTTTTAATAGTATTTAAAATCATTTTAGAAACGAATAGCATCCTTCGAATCCTCAGGTGCAAGTAAATGTAACTTATAACTCCGTCTTAAATAAATCCATAGGCTACAAATAAAAATGAGAAATCTCTTATAGAAGAGCTGCATTGTGTATAAAATACAATACAATGTTTTAAGATTATCACTAGGTGAAGAATTTAAAGAAAGTGTTTCCAGATTTTTAAGTTGAAGCCGTTAGATTACGTCGTGGCATTTAGCACAGAGGGTAGATATCCCCTTTAATAACAATAACAACAACAACAACAATAATAATAATAATAATAATAATAATAATTCATCTTATTCCTTTAATAATGATAAAATAATAATTAATCTTTTTATGATAGTAATAATGATATATAATAATTATAATAATAATAATAATAATATATTATTATTATTATTAATATTATTATTATTATTAACAAGGAGACCAAGCTAAGTGAAGAGGCGCAGATACCTTTCACGCCCCTGAACACACACACTGTTCCTTACCACAGTCATACTATTAAACAACTTTCCGTTGGATATTCCGGTGCATAACGGTTCCATATTTAATAGTTAATAGAATCTAACAGATATTATTTAATAGTGATGCAGATTGTTACTGACTGTCACCAGCATATGAGTGATGTTTCTACGGCTGGACTTCGTGCGGGAGGTTAGGTGCTTTACTGAATCCGATTGGATGGAATCGGCAACCTTCAGGTTATAGAAAGAGACAGAATGGAGTCACGTGGGAAATCAGCCTGACAGAAATGTGTACATCTTATATGGGCTATGAAGCCCCGGATACAGCCCCCAAAGAGCTACCTTACTCCGGAGGTCATACTCAGTATCAGCTAACGCCTGGCATTTTCACACGAATGATCATGTGTGTTAGCTGGGTGGTGGAGAGCTCAGTCGCTTCACCAATACAATGCTGTCGCTGCTCTGTGTGTGTGCAGTTTGCATGTCCTCTCTGACTTGATTGTGTTTCCTCTGGTGGACCCTGTTTTTCACACACATGCAGATAGAGGAACTGGTATCGCAGTCCCTGCCCTGTGCCCTGTGATGGACTGGCGGCCCATCCAGGGTGTCCCCTGCCCTGTGCCCTGTGATGGACTGGCATCCCATCCAGGGTGTCCCCTGCCCTGTGCCCT
>JABJVO010000440.1:0-10691 GCA_026770805.1 Boulengeromyrus knoepffleri
ACCATAAGAACCTTGCGTACTTACGCACCGCTAAACGCCTGAATGCCCGCCAGGCTAGGTGGTCTCTGTTTTTTGCTTGTTTTAACTTTCTGTTCTCGTTTAGACCAGGGGTGAAGAACGGCAAGCCAGACGCACTTTCTCGACAGTTCAAGGGGGAGACTCGTAATGACGACCGCAGTCCCATCCTGCCTCCCAGCCGTTTTGTTGGAGCCGTAACCTGGGGTATTGAGGAGGCCATCCAGGCAGTCCAGCAATTCTTCCATCCTCCTGCAGGCTCTACGTCCCCAAGTTTCTACGTTCTTGAACGCTCCAGTGGGGACATGCATCTCTCCTAGCTTGCCACCCAAGAATTCGGGGAACTGTCGCCCTTCTTAAACAACGTTTTTGGTGGCCCACGATGCTTCGGGACGTTCGGGGCTACATCGCTGCTTGCCAGGTTTGTGCGCGAAACAAGACTCCGTCTCAGTCTCCAGCTGGTCTGTTGCAACCCCTACCTGTTCCTCGGCGACCCATGTCACATATTGCTGTGGATTTCGTGACTGGTCTTCTTCTATCAGTGGGGAACACGGGCGTTCTTACTGTGGTCGACCGATTCACTAAGGCTGTTCACTTTATCCCCATCCCTAAGCTCCCTTCTGCAAGAGAGACTGCTCAACTACTGATTGACTATGTATTCAAGCTTCATGGATTGCCTACTAACATTGTTTCCGACAGGGGTCCTCAGTTCGTGTCACGCTTTTGGCAGGAGTTCTGCAAGTTACTCGGCACTACCGCAAGCTTGTCTTCAGGTTTTCACCCTCAGACTAACGGTCAGACAGAACGTGCCAACCAGGATTTGGAGCGCATGTTGCGCTGTCTGGCTTCCGACTCTCCCAGTTCATGGAGTACATATCTGTCTTGGATTGAATATGCACACAATTCCCTGCCTGTGTCTGCTACAGGGTTGTCTCCTTTCCAGTGCTGCCTGGGATACCAGCCTCCTCTGTTTCCGGCCCTAGAAGAAGAGGTCACGGTACCTGCGGTGCATCGGTTCCTGCAACGCTATCGTCGCACGTGGCGCCTGGTCCGTTCTTCGTTGCTACGATCCAGAGCACGGATGGAACGTTATGCAAATAAACGCCGCTCACGCGCGCCTGTCTACTGGGTTGGGCAGGAGGTTTGGTTGAGCACCTGCTACCTACCTCTACACGTCCAGTTCCGTAAGCTGGCCCCTCGTTTTGTTGGCCCGTTTCCAGTCTCTAAGGTGGTTAGTCCCTCAGTGGTACGTTTGCAGCTTCCTCGCTCCATGCGGTGCATCCATCCGGCTTTTCATATGTCTCTGCTTTGACCTCATGCGACCAGTCCTCTGGCTTCCCCGAGTCTGCCTCCACCCCCGCCCCGGTTGGTGGATAGGGGCGAGGTGTTCGCAGTCCGCCAACTGTTGGATGCGCGCCGCAGGGGACTGGGTCTCCAGTACCTGGTGGACTGGGAGGGTTATGGCCCAGAGGAACGCTCCTGGGTGCCGGCCCGTTTTGTTCTTGATCCTTCGTTGATAGGGGATCTTCATCGTCGTCGTCCTGACCTCCCATCTCGTCCGCCTGGAGGCGGACTACGGGGGGGGGGGGGGTACTGTCATGGATAGCACTGAGGAACCCCCATCGTCGTCTCAGCCATGCCCCTCCGGGGGTTCCGATCGATACGGCTTCCCCGAGGTGTTCGCGTCCTGTCAACCAGTCGTTCTGGTCGTACCAGTTGCTCCCGTTCCAGACACTCATCGCCCAGCTGTGTCTTGTTTTCCCCAGTTTCGGTGTCACTATATCAGGCAACTCGATTCTCTGATCAGTGCGAGATCTTCATGGTGTGCCCTGAGTTCGAGCGTTTTTTCCGGTGTGTGTTTCCCTGTGTTCTGACCTCTGCTACGTTTCCTAGACTCCGAGTTTCTGCCTGCCCCCTTTCTGGACCGACGCCGATCGCCCGACCTCTGCCTGGATTCCCGACCGTGTTTTTCACCTCTCCCTCGTCTGTACCGAAGCCGATCTTCCTGTCTCCCCGCCTGAGTTTCAGCCACGTTCTCGGGCTTTGCCCTGGGTACTTCTGACCTTCCTAAGGAAAGAAGTAAATAAACAATCAGGACTTACAGCTTGCCGCGTCAGTGTCCGTCTTCTTGCCTACACAACACCGTACTTTTGGTACTTCAAGTTTTCCGCTGACATAAAAACTGGTTGACATCACAGCAGCAGGTGTGGTATTTTGTACTGCATTTGGCTGTAGTAGGACTAGGTGGCATACGATATTAATAAAAACATAGCATGTTATGCACATGCAATTCTTACATCGCTAATCAACTAGATTAAGATCAGGCTTTTTCTTACCTTCAATTTGGTATGAATATTATAGCACAGGGAGTTTAAATCTCACTAAAACATTTTCCTCAGAAAAAAAACCTAGTATGTTTTGCAATTTTAATAATTCATTTGTCCTGCCCTGATCGTCTGTTCCTTTTGTGTGCCACGCCCCCTCATTAACCTTGTGTGGATTCCCCGTGTTTACCAGCTGTTTCCTGTTATTGTCATTAGTTTAATGTATTTAAGTCTGCGTTAGGTATGTTTTCTCCAGCCTGGTCATTGACGTTTAACGTCCATCTTGTGATGATCCTTGGTGTTTTCCTAATAAACCCTCATTCCCCAACTCTCCGTCTCCCTGCTCCTGCTTTTACGACGCGACAGAATGACCGGACTGGCTAAGACGCCTCAGCTGAGCGAGATGGAATACATCAGTCTCACCAACGAGGTGATTTACTGGCTGAAACAGCCCGAGGTCCAGGAGGACCCTGCGGCGCGTGCCCTGGCTGCTCGTTCCGGGGACATCCTGGAGCGGATTTCCCCATTTAGGGACCTGCACCTTACGGATGAAGTACATGAAAACCTGCGGCGGCTGAGACGCGGGGTGGCTGAGGCAAAGCTGAAGCTGGTGGCCACAGTCTGTGGTTTGCCTTATGGTCCTCTGGCGGTACCCCAGGCTCCATCAGATTTAGTCACTGACGGCACATGACGTCACCGCCGCCGCTTCACAGCAGCCGGCTGCCACTTGCCCCTTACTGAGGACACCCCTGGCATTTAAAGGGGCCAGGTTCATTGGGGATGCTATCTCACGGGTCCCCAATTTCCTTAAACGGGCAGCACTCGCTGCCAAGGTATAAACTGCAGTCGCACTCCCCGTGGTTCCTGCAGTGCCCCCCGGTGTTCCTGTGCTGGCAGTTCCTGCAGCTCCCCCTATGGTTCCTGTGCCGGCAGCTGATGCTGAGCCCCCCGTGGTTCCAGTTCCTGCATCGCCTCCCCGGTTCCAGTGCCTGTGGTTCCTGCACCGCCCTCCATGGTTCCGGTCCCGGCGACCCTGGCACCACCCTCAGAGGTTCCAGGTCCCGTACCCCCAGATCCCATCCCTGAGGACATCCCTGATTCCCCAGACCCTGTTCCCGTGCCCCCAGCCCTTGTCCCCCAAGGAGGTCACAGTATGTCAAACTATCGTTCCTCCTCCCTTAGTGGAGATGGAGGAGGAGCTCGAATGGGATTCCTCAGGGATCACCCTGACTTCCCCAGTGACTCCTCCACCACCACCCCAGCGTGGCAGATCCTGGCCGGGTCCCTGCCTCTCGGTCTCCCGGAAAGGGAGGAAACATTTGCGCTGGGGTCGGGTCCCTCCTTGCCACCTTCAGCATTACCTCCAGCTCCTCCCTCGCTCTCGCTGAGGGTCCCTCCTACTCTGGCCTCGCGATCGCCTGCTGCCCCTGTGGCTTCTGCCTCTCACTGCCCGGGGTGCCCTCCAGCTCCCTGTTTCCCCCTGCCCTTGTGCCACCTGTGTTTGCTCCCTGTCCCTCTGTGCCTTTGTTCCCTCCTGGTTCCTTTGTACCTCCTGTGGGTTTGTCCCCTGGTTTTGTCCCTCCATTGTCCCCTTTAGTGTTCCCTGGTCCTGTGTTTCCATCGTTGGTGCCCCTATATTTGTCCGCGTTCCCCGTGGTTTGTCGTTTGTTGTCTGAGGTGTTCTCCTTGTGTCTGTTTTGTGTGTTCATTCTGTTCCCCGTGGTACGTTGATGTTTTTGCTTTTGTTCTCCCAGGTGCTGTTGTGTCCCTGGTCCCCGTAGCTTCGCTCCCCTTAGGCGTGCCCACCTTTGGGGGGGGGTCCTGTCCTGCCCCGATTGTCCGCTCCTTCTGTGTGCCATGCCCCCTCGTGTGGATTCCCCGTGTTTACTAGCTGTTTCCTATTGCTGTCATTAGTTTAATGTATTTAAGTCTGCGTTAGGTATGTTTTCCCCAGTCCAGTCATTGAACCTAACGTCCATCTTGTGATGATCCTTGGTGTTTTCCTAATAAACCCTCGTTCCCCAACTCTCCATCTCCCTGCTCCTGCTTCCCCGGTTACGAGGCGACATCATTATTCATTTTCAAGGTTATCTAGTATACAGTGATCCCCACCTATCGCGTAAGTTACGTTCCAGACCCATGAGCGATATGTAAAAATCTACGATATAGAAAGACTGTATAAACATTTTTTTTATAGTTTGACCATTAAAATACCCCTCCCAAACGCTTTAAACACATGTAAACGTATTACAACACACTTTGCAAACACATATGACATGTTAGTAACATAATAATAATAATATAATGTATATATACACATCTCTCTCTCTTTGTATATGTAATGGAATATGTAAAAATAAAAACATTTTAAGCTCAGTATGGGTACAATTGGGAGCCATCATAGGGCTTAAAACAAAACAAAAAGTTCACAAAAAGTTTGTTCACAACAATCGGACCACAAGCAAGGTACGCAGAGAACTGTGATGCGTCAGGGAAAAATCTGTGATACAGCGGGGTGCAATAGCTGAACCGCAATATAGCAGGGGATCACTATACATGTAAAAAAGAGTTTAAAATTTACCTCTGCTGCTTTTGCATGAGCGCTGCATGTGTATTCCGAGACAATCATAATCATTTTCATCTTTGCCGTTTAAATCACTCCTAGACAGGTTCATGAGAAATTTATGTTGAACTCCTTTTTTTGTTTCATAAATCCCCCAATATTTCTTACAACAGTATCACATTGCATTATTTGAAAAATTTCCAATACCATGCTGTCACAATATATTATACAAAATACTTTATTTCTTGTTATGCTCTCCTGTTATGCTATCTTATTGTATCTGTTCATCTGAACAGATCGCAATTAAAGCTTGTGTCATTTCATTTGTCCACACATCCATTATTATCAATATTATTATTTTTTATGTCTGTGATGAAATAAGTCAACCGGAAAAAGCCCAATACTAACAAGCTGACAGAAGCCATATTGCCACCTATTGTAGCGGAATCGTGCATGTATACTGGGACAAGGACAGTAGTTAAATGATGTAGTCGAGCTATAACTGTAGCTCGACTAAGCTGTGCATGTAAATATAGTGAGTGTCACTGCCCCCACACCCATTACTTTGGAAAGTCAATGTGAATTGTAAGGAAAGAAGACACAATAAAAGCCTTATTACAGTTTATTTTACTTGCAATGGATAAAGTAAATGTCACAAAATAAGTGAGTAAATGGATAAAGTAACAATACAACATAAGTATGGAAATGGAATGTTACAAATCAGGTGAGTAAATGATTAACGTAACTACAGCATAAGTAAATAAAGGGCATGGTATTAATCTTATTTTGTATGGCACACAATTGTGCAGTTCTACAAGTGATACAGTTTTTACAATCTGTTGCACAGGGAGAGAAGTTTCAAACTACTTCCATGCAAGTTGCTTTATGAGTAAGTCTTTATGAGTTTAACGCTCTGAACCTAAGACAATGGTGATGCATAAAATAGTTCTTCTGTGAGAGAAAGCAATACACTGATGCATAAAAAAGTTAATATTACTGCATAGAATTCTCACCAGGATGCGTAAGGACCTGCCCTGTTCCGGGTATTGTACCAAAAAAGTCCCCTTTGGGGGTATTTCCCATTTGTGCTGCCTTCTGGGGTTCTTTCCACCTTCCCTCACCTAGGAACACGACATCAAGCCCAACTGCCCTAACAATAAGCCTGATAATCTAGCTCACTTAGTACACCTAGCAACTCCTCTGTCTCTCCATTAACTTTCCATGCCAGTCCCTGACAAGTAAATGATTATACATTTGTCCATAAATGATAGCTAAATAGTTGCAGACTGGTGTCAATCTCATAAATGTAACCAACATAGTCATAGCTGCTTAAATTCCTGTAAATCACATGAGAAAAAGGGGAGGTCCTACAAGCTGTGTCTTTACAAAGTGCCAGTAAAAAGCCTCAGTCTCATTTTTCCCTCTATAAAGGCAGCACTGTCTTTTATATTTCAACACATACATCTATGGTACAACTGCGGAATTGGTGTTTTTCTGTTCTACTGGAAAAAAGTGTATTCTGTTCCAATGCATCAAACAGTGGATTTTGTACTTCTATATTTACATAGGTCAGCCAGATGAACACATACAAACCAGACCACATCAAAGCCAAGGTAAGCATGATTCATATACTCTGGGTTTAAGTTATTGAATGTACAGTTTTTACAATTATTTCATTTACATTTACATTTATGCCCAGAATTTACAGAATTATAAAAGGTATAACGAATTAAGTCAAGTTTAACTGCACATATTTTACAGTTGCAGAAAAGCTTACTTTTTGTGAAGATACAGGAAAATAGCCAGTGGTCTTTCCCCCTATGGTGCTTGTGTTTTGTTTAATTATATTGCTTTTTGCTTTCTTGTAACAACTAATGCTATATGCTTAGCTTCATAACTACCATTTCTCCATATTATTTGTCTGTTGTTATGTATAACTGATATTTAGTTTATGTATTTCTTACATTAAATAAGAAGTCTCCCCCACCCTTTTCTACCGTTTTAGTGAAAGGAATGTTCTGAAAGCACCAACGCTCGCTGGTGCCTGCTCCTCATTGCACAAGCTTAAACTTGCATTCCAAGTTCCAGTGGATAAACATCTCAGTGGTTCACTCACTCTTTCAAACATTGTGATTACCTAAGATCCTCTGAGCACAATACAGAAATTGTAGACCTGTCATTAACATAGTAGTAAAAACCAGGTAACTCATTTATAATGGGTTTATATGAAGGAAAAGGAAACATACACACACATTTATACAAAGATTTTAGGAGTTAAAATAAAAACGTATCCTGAAAACTTATTGCAGGGAGCAGAAAAAGTGAAATTGAGAGTTCAGATAGAAATGAGCAAGTTTTAGCACTTGGTGAAATGTGCCTTAAATACAGAAACATTTAACCTGATAACAGCCGTTTTTGACTGCCACGATCAATTCTTATGGAACTGTTTGATGAATTAGTCACAACTCTTGAACTACCTACATTTTGAAATCATGCTATTCCTGTCCATCGTTAAGTACTGACAACTCTTGGATTTTTAACGAGAGGAACATACCAACAGGAACTGGCTGACAGCACAGAGATATACAGTACCAGCCCATTATTCCTCCAGTTGTGGCTGGTATTAATGGACTGTCAAGACAGAATATGGTTTTCCTGTGGACAAACAGGCAAGAGTTACAAAGCAGTTTGCAGCAAAGTCCGGCTTTCCTAATGGTGTCAGTGCTATTGAGTGCACGCACATTACAATAGAAGGTCCATCAGAGGATAAAGCTGCTGTCTATTTGGATATAAGCTTTTTTTTTTTTTTTTAAGGTAAATGTCTCCAATTTTGGTTGAAATTTATGACAATATATGATAATATAATTAGATTTATATATTTTGCACAAACCCGGAAGCTTTTCTGGAGCTCTTAGTCAGAGGAATGGTCGGCAGTCTACGGGACATGGAGAAGACGCCGACAGGGAAAGCGTGGCGGCGCACTAGTGAAGCTGCGATAGCGGGGATTCCAAACCGCACTCCCGTAAATTCACCTGCCGAATCTCCGCTCTCTGCCCAACAAGCTGCTTCTCCTAAATGGAATTAATAAGGACTTTGCGTGCTCTGCTGCCCTTTGTTTCACTGAAACCTGGCTCAGTGAAACGATCCCCGACAACGGATTGTGTCTGCCGGGCTTTCATCTGCTTCAAGCGGATCGCGTATCGGAGCTAGCGGGAAAGACGAGAGATGGCGGCATCTGTTTCTACGTAAACGAAGGTTGGTGTACAGATTTCACTGTACTAGCCAAGCATTGCAACAAGGACTTGGAGACACTGTTCATCAACTGCAAGCCATTTTATTCACCGTGGGAGTTCTCCTCCTTCATCCTGGTCGGTGTGTACATTCCACCTCAGGCCAGCATGAAGGATGCACTGCAAACCCTGGCTGAGCAGATATCCAGCCTGGAACAGAAGCACTCAGACTCCCTCCCCATCATCCTTGGGGACTTCAACAGAACTAAATTGAACCATGAACCACCAAAATACGGACAGCATATAACACTGGACCACTGATACACAGTCCTTAAAGATGCATATTGCTCTGTTCCCCGGGCAGCTCTGGGGCACTCTGATCACTGTCTGGTCCATCTCATCCATACATACAATCAGAAACTGAAATCAGCTAAGCCTGTGGTCAAGACAGTAAAGAAATGGACTAATGAGGCAAAGCAGGGACTACAGGACTGCTTTGACTGCACTGACTGGAGCATTTTTAGAGCTGCAACCAACAACCTGGATGAATGGTCTGACACTATGCTGTCAAATATCAGTTTCTGTGAAGACATGTGTCACTTCCAAGACCTTCTGCATGTTCAACAATAACAAGCCATGGTTCACAGCAAGTCTACGTCAACTTCGTCAGGCTAAGGAGAATGCCTACAGAAGTGGGGACAGAGCCCTGTACAAGCAGACCTGAAACCTACTGACTAAGGAGGTCAAAGTGGCTAAAAGAAGCTACGCAGAAAAGCTGAAGAACAGGTTTTCAGCCAATGACCCTGCAGCAGTATGGCGAGGCTTGCATGAGATCACTAACTACAGGAGACCACCCCCCTTGCTGAGGCAAACAAAGACCTGGCTGACGACCTGAATGACTTCTATTGTAGGTTTGAGAGAAACAAATTCACACCCCACTCCAGCCCAGCAACAAGAGCCTCCATCACACCTCTGGCAGTCCCCCCTGCCCCCCTTGATACACAGGCTACACTCAAGATATGTGAAAAGGATGTGATCCAGCTCTTCCGGAAACAGAAAACCAGGAAAGGACCGGGCCCAGATGATGTCTCCTCCTACTATCTCAAAGTCTGTGATGACCAACTGGCTACAGTCTTCACGCAGATCTTCAACAAATCCCTGGAGCTGTGTGAAGTCCCCTCCTGCTTCAAAAGCTCCACCATCATCCCATTCCTCAAGAAACCCTCCATCACAGGACTGAATAACTACAGGCCTGTCACTGTGAATGACTGGTGCTAGCCCACCTGAAGAACACCACTGACTACCTGCACGATCCCCTGCAGGTGGCCTACCGGTCAAACAGGTCAGTGGATGACTCAATCAACATGGGTCTGCACTTGATCCTGAAACACCTGGACTACCCAGGGGCTTATGCACGGATCCTGTTTGTGGACTTCAGCTCGGCTTTTAACACAATCATTCCCGAAATCCTTTCCTTCAAACTCTCACAACTCCACGTTTCCCTTGCCATCTGCAAGTGGATCACCAGCTTCCTAACAGACAGGAAGCAGCATGTGAGACTGGGGGACGTGTCTTCTGGTACATGGACAGTCAGCACTGGTGCTACCCAGGGTTGTGTTCTTTCCC
This sequence comes from Boulengeromyrus knoepffleri, assembly GCA_026770805.1. Taxonomy (NCBI): domain Eukaryota; kingdom Metazoa; phylum Chordata; class Actinopteri; order Osteoglossiformes; family Mormyridae; genus Boulengeromyrus; species Boulengeromyrus knoepffleri. The sequence continues at coordinate 9,759 of JABJVO010000440.1, forward strand.
CACTGCTCTTCTCCCTCTACACTAATGACTGCACCTCCAATGACCCAGCGGTCAAATTCCTGAAGTTTGCAGACGACACTACAGTCATTGGACTTATCCAAGATGGTGACAAGTCTGCATATCAGCGGGAGGTTGACTGGCTGGTGTTTGGGTGCAGTCAGAACAACTTGGAACTTAACATGCTCAAGACTGTGGAGATGACAGTGGACTTTAGGAGGCACCCTTAGGCACTTCTTCCTCTAACCATATCCAATAGCCCTGTGGCAACGGCGGAGACCTTCAAGTTTCTGGGAACAGCCATTTGACCAAGACTTGAAGTGGGAGCCCAACATCAAAAGGATGTACTTCCTGCGTCAACTAAGGAGGTACGGTCTGCCACGGTTGCTGCTGAGCCAGTTCTACACTGCTGTCATTGAATCTGTCCTTTGCTCATCAATCACAGTGTGGTTAGGAGCAACCACTAAACAGAACCAAGGGAGACTGCAGCAAACAGTGAGGGCAGCGGAAAAAATCATAGGTGTCCCCTGCCCTCCATCCAGGACTTGTACTACGCAAGGACTAGGAAACAGGCAGATAAAATCATTGCAGATCCGTCACCCACTGGACACAATCTTTTCCAACTCCTCCCCTCTGGCAAGCGCTATAGAACACTGTTTACAAAAACCATGAGACATAGGAGCAGCTTCTTCCCTCAGGCCGTTACCCTCATAAACAACTAAGCTGTGTCACCTGCCTTCTGTAAATTTTGCCGCCCTTAAACTCTGTTTTGCACTCAACCTCGCACCTTATACTTGTACAGTGTGTCTTAAAATGGATGAGAGAGGGATATAGGGCTCTCGAAGGAACAAACAGGCATGCTTAGGTTCACTCAAAAACACTTTAATAAGTAATACAAAATAATCTCGCATTAACACCAATACTAAGCTATCATAT
>JABJVO010000442.1:0-10684 GCA_026770805.1 Boulengeromyrus knoepffleri
CTTGGTGTCGTCTGCAAATTTAACCAGTTTACTGTATGTATTTGTGTCAATATCATTAATGTAAATTAGGAACAATAATGGTCCTAAAATTGAACCCTGCAGTACCCCACTATGAACGGAGGCCCACCGCCCACCATTCTCTGGTTTTGCTCTGGTTTAACATACAAAAGATTTTTGAATTACAGTACTGTGCAGAAGTCTTAGGCAGTCAAAGAAAATGATTATAGATGTTTATCTGGGGAGTGAATGTATATTTGATCAGTAAAAAACACATATTTAAATGTATTCAAATGAACAATAAAACGCACAAAAAAGAAGAATTTCTTCTGTTCTCTAGAAAGTTACTGATATCTCGCTGGATGGCTAGAATAGATGAACACCACTTCAGTTCCCAAATCTCTCCTCAGGCGCACCTCAGTCACTCCATGTATTTGTTACACTTCACCACCAGCTCAATTCGTTAATTAACGTGAATATATTACTTTGATAAATAAATGGGGTATTGATTGCTAGTGGTCGAGTCAACAAATACACCTATATATTTAATGCTTACTGCAAATAATGGGGTTACTTTTAGGATTTGAACTGGTTAAACTAACACACTTTGACACGCATCTTATAAGTTTTACACAAACATGAAGATCATTTAAACACAATTTTCTTTAACTGCCTAAGACTATTGCTTTATGTTTTTGAAAATATATTTTACCTTAAAAGATTTCCCGTTCGTCGTGTTCCGTGTTCGTCAGACAAGTCCGTGAATTGTGAATCGAAACTGAACGAAAATTGTAGGCGTGGTGAAACTTTCGTGAATCGAATCCGTTCGTTTTTCTGGTTGAAAGTTTCATTATTGGATTTATTAGGGGTCCAAGCAGCGTTAGCTGCATGATCTCTATTGTTCTATTTAACCTTTTTGCAACTCATTTCTTAGTAGACTTGAAAACTTAACAGAAAAATTGTTGAGGTGTATTGAAACATAATCCAGTGCATCACAGGGCACCAGGGCACGGATACTGCTAGAGATTTTGGGCCCGATGAAAGCCCCCAACCCAGACCAATACAATAGGCTTCTTGCACATACGTACTTCTGTTTTAAAATATCGCTGCTTCAGCATTTACGGTCGTGAACGTGATCAACGGCGTTGGTGGCTATGCGGGGAATTTAAAATGAATTTAAAACAGTAACATCCAAAAGTTTTTAAAAGTGTAATCTACCAAATACAACAGAAAAGTGGACTGGATCACTACTGCGTCCCTCAGTGCTCAGCATCCTCAAAATTTAATGGGATTTTGAGCTTTTACTGCTTCCCCACATCAGGTAAGGATATTATGACTAGTGAATACATGTAATCTGTGTTATTCTTGTTTTTAACACAATAGCAAACATGGCATGTCTTTAATTTCACCCTGCATTGTTTTTCATTGTTTTTCATATCTAATGGCCTTTTTGCCTGGACCTGCACAAGGACGAGGAGATGCTCTTTTTGTTGCTTGTCTAATCAAAGGAAATTTTTAGCTATTTTTGATTGCTTTTGTTGTGGTCTAGCCACATTTTACTGCTTTTCCTGCCAAGCTCAAGGACTTTCCAGGCACTCAGGTAATCCTGGATTGTGTTGAACTGAGGTGTCAGAAACCATCTTCTCTACTTCTCCAAAGTGAGATGTATTCCACCTATAAGTCCCACTGCACCAAGCTCTGATTAGAATGGCCCCATATGGAGCTATAACATACATCTCCTCGCTCTTTGCTCAATCAGTGACAAAGAGCTACTCAAGCAGTCAGGTCTGAATGACCACTTAACTGAAGACTTGGCTGTAATGGTTGATATGGGCTTTCTCACTGCTGATCGTGTCAGATGCAAAGTTCACTGCCCACCATTCCTGTCAAGACAAACACAGATGCCATCAAGAGGCACCAGAGACACAGGCAATAGTTCGACTGCATGTAGAGCAGACTATACGACACGGTAAAGAAAACAACCGGTCTGACAGCTTTATCCTTCTTTCCAGTGCAGGCAGTATTAATCAGCTTTTTAGTGTAGCTTGCTTGCTTATGAATTATAAAAACAAAACCCTTGTTAAGAAATGCTGAATTTGCTGTTTAACCTGCTATTTCTATGTGCTTACATATTCGTATGCACTGTAGACGGTCTGCATTTTTTTCTGTCATAGTGTTAATGTATGTGATGTCATATGTCATGCGCACTACGTGCCTGTTTGTAAAAAATGCGGCTGCACCAATAAAGAAGTTCTCTTTCCAGTTTACGAGGAACCGATGTGAGCAGTGTAATCATTTTCCTCTGTACAAAATGATGGAATTTATCCCTACATACGCCTACAGAAAATGGCTGCTTTAACGCAGAGCTCCCAGTACACCTGAGGTGTCACTGAACTTCGGGGGGTTGTTTGAGGAAGTGGGATTTCTGTTATCTGGATGAACTAAAGCTAAAGTCATGCTTGTCCAATATGAGTTTAGGTAAGGAGCAATCCTGTCGGGCAATCATAGCCTGTAGCTGAAGTCCTGCTTTGTGGAACAATCCTAATACCAGAGGATTGTGTGGAGAAACCCTGGTCTGTGGTGATCTGTTGTTTTGTCAAAATTTTATACCAAAATGTATGATCAAGTAAAGATTCTAAATATCATTGGTCTGTAATTTTTTTTTTTTTTACAGCATTGCAACTTACATCAAGGCAATAAAAACTGTAGTGTTTTTATAAATTGAGATGCTTATAATGGCTGCCCTTGGATTTTAATAGGAGGGGGAAAGGGTGCATATTGCTACCCAGTGAGACAAAACTCTTTTGGTGCCGTAAAGACCACCCGTGTATTTGAAGGTGTCGTAGTTCCTTATTTAGATTTTGTTGACTAAACACTAGAACCTACACTCCCACTAGGCTGTGAGTTCAAGGTACAACATATACTTTGCTTCAGATTCAAACTTTAATTATAGACAATAAGCATCATTATATCTCATTAGTGGATAATCATCAAGGTATATATTAACAGTAACAGTGCAAATAATTTAAGTTGCAGAAATACAAGACATGTACAAATATTTAGTGCAATAGTCAGCACTGTAAATGTATAATATAAAGTCAACATACCACAGTCATGCATGGCATAGTTATTGCAGTGTTTTTGTTGCGAATGCTGTTTTTTTTAAAACTGCAGCTATTGTTCTCTCCTCACAGACAAGTACTTTGGCATCTACACATTAAAGTAGAACAAATACACTCTCTCTTTAATTACTTGCTGAACTCCAGGATCAGCATGAATACGCTGCAGAAGATAATCCAGACCATAATGAACCTATACCATGAAGTCACACCACTCTAACCCAACAAGCATAAGTTGCCCCTGAACCTGCCAATAGTAGGAGTGTGACTTACGGAGGTTTGATGTGCCATATTTCATGTCAATGTACTTACATTCAACATAACTTTTCACTTTGGGACACTTTAGTTCAACCAAGCCAAAAGGAGGGTGCTCAGTTGACATTCCCTATTTTTGTGTGTTCCCTTGCTGCTGTGAACTCCATCTCTGCACCTCTTTTCACCTCTGCTGTTTGTTTGTTGCCTCTAATGATGCGATGTGAGGGAACTCTGCAGAGCTCTCTCCCCTCACACAACACACTTCACCCAACCAGCTAGGAGTTAATCTAGGCTGACATATCTGGTGCCAGTCCAGGGAACAGATTTGATCCTTTGTTGTCAATTTTATGAGCCATGTCCAGGGATGCCTGCAGGCTTTGGAAGTGAAAGTACTGCTCCTCAGAACATACCCACATACACACTGTTGGTGCAACCCAGGGCTCTGAAATGTGAATGATCTGAAGTACAGGCTAAATGGCCTTCTCCCAAGCTGACCACTGTTTTGAACCAAAAGAGAAGAGAGAATAAAAAGCAATGTAATCGGGGGTGGGGGGGTGATGGGGGTGCCAGTGCATCATGATTTAATAAGTTTAACTGTTCCATGTTTCTCAAACAAGTGTGGGGCCCTTATGTTTCCCAGAGCCCTAGAACAGTGTTTCCCAACGCGGCCCTTGGGGACCCACAGTTTCACTCCCGCTCAGCTGCCTAGCACTGCCCTAGAATATATCATAGGTTGGCTTACACATGAGTGACATCACTCATACCATATTTCCAAAGTAAGACAAAGTAATTCAGTAAATGTCCAGCTATGTGAATATGCCATATAAAGTCTTTGTTTTTCTGTGTATGAAACACAGCGATTAAGGGTCTGCATGATTTACTTCATTTCACAACTTTAAAGGCACAAGTGCAGTGCTCTCCTCATCAAGCTGAGGATTGTAAAACGAAAGATAGTCCTGGAGTTCAAACCCGACATCACGCAAATTGTTGATCAGTCGTTGCTTTCTGGACAAGAGCAACATCTCATAGGGAGGTTGAGATGGAATGAAATGGAGATTCTCTGGCAGCCATACATTGAATTTTGTAGGGAGCTGCACTCTCATATTAAGCCCAGTCTCAGCGTTTAGCAGCTTGCTCAGTGACTCACATTCTGCGCAGTTTCCATGCTCCCAAAAAGGAGGGTGTTGAGAGATGGGTTTTGGTGAAAACTGCATGTCTGGGAAGAGCTCCATGCATCTCAAACACGGCGGTTTTGGGTTGTACTGAAATACGATCAATTCTGTATTTGAGCTCGGATTGGCGAGCTGTGGCGAGTTCGTCCCTCATTCCAGCGTCTGAGGTGCATCAGCACCTGCTCCTTCTGTACTGCTGCTGTGTTCACTGGAGTTCTGCGATGGCTGGTCTAGGGTCAGCTGTTCAAACTCGGATGAAAGATCTTCTGGGCCTCTATTATCTTTGCACCCAAGCATGTGAAATGCGGCGGAGTGCAGAAACTGAGGGAGCAGCACAGATGGGCCTTTGTTGGCGGCCAAGCACACAGCATACGCCACGTTTCTGTTCCACGTATGAAGGCAGGACAGATCAAGGAAGATCTCCTTCAGTTTTTGCCCTCTGCAGCCCAGCGAAGTTCCAAAGTACTTCTTGGTTTCCTGGTGTGTAACTAAATCTGAAAAGTAGCAGTAGCTGATAACGGTTGACACTAATAAAAAAGCATTCCCGCACACCTTTCCATCATCCTGGAGTCGAGGCACGTACATTTTTTTGTTCAAGTCCAGTATCTTGTCAAGAACAGCATACTCAAAGGCATGCTCTGTGGATCTGGATGGTTCTGTGGTTTCCACAACCTTGTACAGATACAAATGAAACCATAAATCATATGAACAGAACTGTTTCTAGTTTCTATTTTTAAATTTCATAATCAAAATGATATTCAATCTACACTTGATATTTGTGTTAATGAGAAAAAAAATCTTTCCTCCACCTGGCAAACTGAATATTTATATGCCACAGGTACAGCTTATACCCTGGTTGTATTCTGTATTTAACTTAAGATGAGGAGGATATGCAGAGTGAAATATGGTCAGCAGTGGGAATTAGTAGTAACTTCAGCCTGGCCTTGTCTATATTAGCTTATTTAGCAATTAAACTTCACATAATATAATGCTTTAGTTACCAGTATCAACAATGAAACATGATAGTACTGCTCGGGCACAGTTTCATATAGAACCCAGTATATCCAGAGAAAGATTAACACAGAATTTAATATTGAGGTAAATTACGTTAATATACCACATCCAAAAGAAGAGAGTATGGTGTTCTTGTGGGCAGTGCAGTTCGGCACGCATGAAACACATTGGGGAACTTTCGAGTTAAAACTGAGTGAAGGTCTTCCCGTAGAACCATCTCTGGGTAAACACGTGGGGACCTAATGTAGCCAATGAAGAAGATGCTGTGCAGAATCTGTGCATAGGACAAAAGAGGATGAGATTTTTGATACGTGAGATTAATCTGTAGTTATCAATCTGTTTTTATCACGTGTACAGTCAATTAGGACTGGGTTTGCTAATGTCTAAAGACATCACAATGTTGAGCCAGTATTACGACTTCGCAAATGAAAGCGTGGCGGTAGCTGACTTTGCTTATATTTCGTCATTCTCACAAACCTGAGAATGCTTCGACAAAAAACAAAATGTTACAGTGAAGTATAGTGCGAGTGCAGTGAGTGCAGAGGAACTAACATTACCTGAACTTACAGGTATATTAAAATTTTGTAATTTATTACTCTGATTTAATGATCCCTCAACCATTTTCCCCAAATAGGCTGTATCGTTGCAGCTTTAAGATTAAACATCGCAAAAATAGATAAAAACGTTTTTTAATAATTCTACTTTTCTCAAAGTAACCTGCAATACACAATCAATTAGTATAGTAGGATAAGGGCATTACTCTGGGTTGAGCATGGGGCGGGTGGGGGGGGAGGAATGAGGTCTCCACCCATTTAAGTTAAAGGGGTCCAGGGTATTGTATTGGCTGGTTTTGTTTATTGGCGCATAATTACGCCCATGGTAAAATTTATCTGTATTTCTTCAATTGTACTGTGTTGTCAATTGTTTTTCTCCACATCCCACAACTGCAACTGAGGCAAAATCAACATATAGACAATAACGTGAGTCTGTCGTCAAACAAATTTAAAAAATTAGAGGAAACTGATATTTTACGGTAAAGACCCATATTGTGTTTATGGACAAACCCACATACTTCTGCTTTTCCTCTCTTTATTCAGAACAATTCGGTGAACAAGCAATTATGTCTAACCAATGAATATGATGTAAATGTTAGAATTATTATAAATATTATGTAAATGTTAGAATTATTAACTGAAAGTTTACAACGCATTGCTGATAAAAATAATAATGTCAACTGTATAGTCCAAACAAGCTTACAGGCTACCACATAGTCTGCCATGTATTATTCCAAACCAATTTCTAGTCACTGTTAATAAAAACCTAGATTCAGAGTAGAACGGTTACTAATTAGGCGAGTGTCCTGGTCATGTAGTTTATTGGGGACCCCTGAGCAGTGCCGGTTATATGGCTCCCTATGCGAGCCTCACCGCCGGCGCAACCCTGTCCGAGGCAAACTGAAACTGGCTGGCGCTCCCTCAGAAGTTGGCGTCTTTGGCAGCTGCCTATATCACCTATAGGATTGACTGGCCCTGCCCTCAATCTAATGTATGTAGTGTATGTACTAATCGGAACGATCCACCTGGAATCATACAGTGCATTAAGTGTCGATCAGTTGAAGCTTATCAAGATGAGGGCGGACTATTCTGGTCGTCTCTGTCTGTCCCACTCTCTCAGGAGCGCAAGTACATTCACTGCTGCTTAGGACTGCGAGGACATAGGGTCTACTTCATTTGAACATTTTTTTACTATTTTAATTAAAAGAATATTTTTAAGCAATCAATCCTTTAGCCTAATTGATTCACCTGCTAGGCGTTTTGACAAGGCAGATGTCACTTGAATCCTGCGTAATCGTCATATATTTCGAAAATACTTATTTATTTCTTTATAATGTTGCGTTATATATATAAACATCCGTTTTGAATAGTTACATTTGTTTTTAAATGCATGATACACGTTAGAAAGTTTCGTTTTGTTACATGTTGGGCTTTCTGAAAACTGCAATATTGAGTTTGGCCATGTGGAAACGCGTGATTTAATACAGCCCTTCAGAACACTTAGTGAAAAATGCACTTAAGTGCGTAGTCATTGGCAGAGTTCGCTTAAGGATCGTTTACATGCATGCGACACGCCCATACAAACCTCTTTAATATAGCAGCCTCCCTTTTCTTTGGTGAGTTTTCCTCGTTGTATGTTGATTTGTATTAATTGTAAAGACACCTCAATGAAGACCCTGCTGCTCCTGATCAAGGTGTCATCGTCATATTTTTTAAGTTTAGCGTGCTTCTTCTTTCGCAGCTTACTGAACAACATCAGAACACGTTTGTTGCACTTTAAATGAGTAAAATAAACAAATAGTAATTTTAGTGATTGACAATGATTAACTGAAAATGGCTTACCTTTTCTTCTTTTCGGGAACTGTAACAAAAAAAGAGCATCTTGAATGAACTATTTTTTTGCCAAGTATTCTGAAGACCTATGACTACTAGAAAACCTATGTTAATCAATGTTAATGTCTAATTGTGTCGAAAATTTAACTGATTACATTAATCATTTGGATTAATTTAAAGCAAATTGTTTTCTTGTTAGACATGTTTGCCAAGCACACCTTCATTGGGCATTACGTAGATTCCTACTCCATTCTCTGTAGTTGATCGGGGTTTTTCATGGTAGTTCTGACATATAACATTGTTGCATGATCCACGTCTTTCATTGGCACAGTGGAAAAAACATTTCATTGCCTAAAAAAAACATCACAAATCCAAAGGGGAAAACCCATACACAAGCAAATAATTATTTGTGTCAAATTTTTAAATTAATACAAAACCTTTTTATCTAAATGCTTTTCTGTGCATTGTTTGTTCCTGCAATGCTTCTGCAGCCTCCACGTTGTACAGATCACGTTGCTCGACCGCGCGCATTCCCTGTGCTGAAAATAACATTTTTTCTGGAAATTAGATAGAAAAATGGAAAGTGGATGAAAAATGGATGGGGAAAACAGTGTATTTGAAAAGAAAAAAAACACACACATAACATGAGCAGGTCATGAACATATCACATACCTTTGTACAAGTATTGTATTGATAATTAAAGCAGTCCACGTTGTCAGGCTAAAATGAAGAAAAAGGGCAAATTGAATTGGACCTTGAAGCACAAGAAGCGTATTTCCGTGACCTAATGTAATGCTTACTAACACTTACCGCCAGTTTCTGCATATTTAAGAGGGCCGTCAATCAGTCTGGGGGAAAAAAAGCTCATTACAGGATGTTCCCCAGTGTCCTTTAATGTAAACTTTCTCTGAAGTATCCGTACTGATTTTGATTAAATTACTCTTTTGGCCACAGTGAAGTAGAAAGCAGGTGTGGAAGACACTAAGAAGGATTAACCCACCGTGCTAACCACTACCAAAACCAAGCGGGCCTTCATTCTTTGAGCGGTAAAAAGCAGTTGAAGTGGCTTACAACTGAAATTAATTATACAATCTTTTCGTTTAAATAAAAGACAAGGAGCATTTCTAGATGACAATTGCGTATTTAATTTATTATTATTAAATTACAAGTTACGTGTTATGGAGTCTACAATTAGGCCTAGTACATTAAGCTTACCATGGAAATACCACTCCCATAAATATGGGGAATTAAAGTTTCTGAGCTTGAATCTTACAATCAATAATTCACTTTGGTCACCATGAACTTTAACCTCACTGCTTATTTGTACTGAAAACATTTCATCATTAGTTAATTGTAACGTTTTGAAATCGTACCTTATAGCCTATTCTTCCGACTTCTTCTTTCTCTTCCTGTTCTTTTTCTGACGAACCTCATTCCTTTTTTATTTTAATATTGGAGGGCGGACCTAAACTAAAACGAAACTTAAGTGTATTCTTTTGTTTCGTATTCTGGCAACGAGGTGGCAGTGTTGCCAACTATTTCCAATGAAATGAATGAAAACTCACTTCATAATGACTGTATTTGATGTCTGCAAGTGATATCACTTTGTACCTGCCTGACCCAAAGTTGTTTTCACGTTCAAATCCACGTAGGGATATAGCTCACATACACATTGGTTGTCATTTTGTGATATTTCCAGGTAGGGACTCAAGGGGTTAACCCCTTGAACTTGAACTTTATGCTTAACAGGGGTGTTATTAGGCCTATTTTAGGGGGACATCAGTCCCCCCTTTAATGTTTTTTATCCCCCCCAAATAAATGTGTATTAAGTCATGAATAGCTTTTTGTTTCATATATAAAAATATCATATTGAAAAGGAGGCAGGAGTGTGTATGCTGCCTCTGCTATCTGAACCTAACTTCTGTGCTGGAGCGAGAAAGATTAGCCCACCATAGGTGAACTGTCAGAATCACGGGGTCCCAGGGTCCGGTTTAAATTCTTAAATGGACAACGGTCACTTCTATACAATCTTCCAGTTACTGGGTTAGTACTCCTATGTACAGGTATGACTATGGGTGTGGTTTTATTATATGTACACACACCGAAGGGGAGGGACAGACTTCGCGCGAGACGATCCCGGGAGAACACGCCCCAGGCACAATGCAACAGGGAAGTTCGCCCGAGCTACGTTGTACGTAAGCTGCTCTAATGGACTAAACCATAGCATAAATAGAAAAGGGGATACCCTTTTGAACACATATACAGTACGTACTGTAATCAATCCAAACGTAACATCGCACTTTGTTCATTTTCTTCAATTTCTCAGAGACTGTTCGTATTGGAACAGCAAAATTTGAACACATCTGTCAGCTACCACCCACACTGCTCTAATGTATATGTATAAGTTAAATTGGCTGCATAAAGACAAAGACTAGTGAAAGGCAAAAAACATTTTAAGTAAAAAGTAACAAGCATGTCTTGGTTAATTATCACAAAACGTTTGAACTACACAATATATTTTTTAGATCAAAATCAAGGCACTGAACATAAGAAATTTACAAACAAATTTCTCAAGCTCGTTTGGGGTGAACTTAACTAATAGCTCAGAGTTGATAAAATCTTATCTAGCTCTGATTTAAAGGAACCCAGAGTTTTAGCCTGCACTACACTAGTAGGAAGACTATTCCATACTCTAACTACACGCTGTGTAAAGAAGTGCTTCCTCAAATTTGTTTTAAAA
>JABJVO010000443.1:0-10633 GCA_026770805.1 Boulengeromyrus knoepffleri
ATTTACACATTAAGTTTACTGAAAGTAAAAACAGTTGAAAGTCAGAGGACGTTTCTTTTTTTGCTGAGTTTATATTTTTCTCATCTGGTTTTTCAGTTCTTTGTTGCTATCCTAAGGGGCACAGAGTGTCTCAGTGGCTGTCATTGCACCCTTGTACCTCCAAGCCTGATTCCTGCCCCTGGCTCAGCTGTGTATATGAGCAGTTTCCATGTTCCCTTTCTGCTTGCATGACTATTCTTCATGTAGTCCAGTTTCCTCCTGCAGTCCAAAAGAGCATGTCGTTTAAGGGGTCTGGTGTCTATGAATTGCCCATAGTGTGTGAGTATGTGTGCCTTGTGATGGACTGAGACCCCGCCAAGGGTGTCCCCTGCCTCATGACCTGTGCTTCTTAGGATAGGATCCAGAATCAACATTAACCTGTACTGAATTGTTAGGTCCAACCCCGTCCTGCTTGCCTGTTCCCTGAGTTTCCCAAGGGTGTGGCTGCTAATCAGCCGCGCCTGTAGCTTGTTAGTCTTACCTTGTGTTCCTGACCTCTTGTTAACCAGCCACAGCTGCCTTGTGTTTACTCCTCTGTTAATCATATATATTAGTGTCTCAGGCCTGTGCTGCCTGTTCAGTCATTGTTCTTTGTCTGCATTGCTACCCTGAATGTTTCTCCATAATACACACTCCTGCTTGGGGTTTACTTACTGAATGCCAGCCTTTGGGTCGTCCTTCCTCAGTCGTACCGTGACATGAATAAGTACTTATAAAAAGTATAATTCTCTTTGCTAACCATGCATAACTGTAATTAGTAAAATTGAAGCTGTTTTTAAGCAGTTTTCATAACAAAGCTTAGCTAGATAAATGATGTTGACGTTTGAGGAGCAAATTGTATAACTGCAGCATTTAGTAACGGCAATTCAAGTTCAAGATTGGCGACCATAATGAGATAAACTTTTTTCAAAGTAAAGACATGTTACTCTCTCAGCTGGGGGTTCTTGTTCTGATCACTCTCCTGATCATCTTCCTGTCAGCTGCAGCACTTGACTTTCTAATATCTTGTTTGTAAGACTATTATATTTCCATTAAAAGCGAGGCATAATTTCCCATAATCATTCCTGGTTCCTAAATTCCTTTTTCCAATAATATCTTGATAGTGAGAGAAGATATTGTGTGGTGACAGTGAAGGTGACTGACAGGGCCAGACCCAATGGCGCAAGGGGGCCCAAATAATAATTACAGAAAATGTAAAATATTAACAAATAAAAGGAAACCATACACATCAAATTAAAATGTTTATGTGCAGGCAGAAACATGGCCAGCCCTAGCTGATCATAGAAGGGCCTCCCAAATAAAGCTTTGCCTAGGGCCCCTGAACAGGTGGGTCCGGTCCTGGTGGTCAGTGCTCAATGGGACTTGCAGAACAATTTGTCGACAAACAAGCAGACAAACAAATAAATAAATCTTTAGTGCAACAGTGGCCATATCATTGCTTAAAAATAGTTTCAGACATTTTGAACTCACTGTTAGTAAAGGCAGAAAAACTTAAAAAAAGTTAAAAAGTTAAATCCTTATAAACAGTGTGGATGTACTTCTTCGACTTTTTACTGGTTACACAAATCAATATTTACAGTTCTGCAATAAGCACTCCAGCTGTCATATTGTGCAATAGTGACAGGACGTGTTTGTGATGAAATAATGGGCTTGCGGGCAGTTGGTGACTGCCGAATTGCTCCCCTTAGGCTAGTCTGCTTTCCTGTGGGCTCGGCAGGCTAATCACGGTCAGGTGTGGGCGACTATTAAAATGTCTCTGAGGCGCGGTTCAAGACACAACAGAAACAAGAAGTGATCAGATATGTCAGCTCAGAATTTTTCCATTCCTAAAGAACGCTGCGATTTACCCTGAATACTTTATATCCAACTGGGTCTTCTTAGTGGTAGCTATATAATGTTTTGCTTGCTGTTAGTGTTGCTTTGCAGGTGAAAAACGATCTGCATGACTATAAAACCAGCACTCCAATTTTCCACACCCAATAACACCTGTGCCCTGCACAGATAATTATCCTTTTAACAAATCCGAGGGAAGATCAGGTGGCAAAGAACATGGTCAATGATGGGTGAAAATCCAACGTACAATAAGAGCTTGGTGCTATAATAAGTAACGATAATGTTCCTTTCTAGATCATTTTAAAAAGCAAACATAGAGATCTATAAAAGCTGGAAAGCAGTGTACACAGCAGCCAGAAATCATCTTGTATTGTGTGTATCAAATTGTAACTTTTACTTATGGTTGTTTGTTTATATAAATATTTTGGCTGCCTGAATGCTTTATTATTTATGACCTTTTCCTTTTATTTATGGTATGACATTTCACTAAAACATTTACAATGTACATTTGAAAATTAGACATAATTATGTGCAAGATATGAGCAAGATGGCAAATTTAAGCAATAGTCATCATGGAGCACATAGCCTATAGGGCTCCCTAAATCCGGCCCTTGAGGGCCCACACAGTTTGCCGATTTCCCTGCTCAGACCCACCTACTACTACAGAGCAGGGAAATCGGCAAACTGATTTCCCTGCTCTAAAACATTCACAAAATACATTCTGTGCAAAATGAAACAAAAAATCTGTGCAAGATAGCAAATTTAAGCAATAATTGTCATCACTGGCAGATTTAAGTATGGGCAACGTGGCCAAGGGCAGGATATTGCTGGGGGCGGAAGGGGTGCCCACACACACACACACACACACACACACACATTTGCACAATCGGCATTCTATCACTCTTTTTCACATCATGTCAGTGATATCATGTCACCATTTGGGTCAATTAAGCTTATTGGACTAGGTGCCCTGATTCTGGTGTGTGAGCCAGGCAGGCTACCACTCAGAAGTATGGGATTGGGGGGGGGGGGTGGAGGCGGGAAGCCCGAGATAGGGGGGAACAAGAAAATCTATCAAACAGTTTTGTACAGCACTAATGCAACTAGCAAAATCAGTTTCAAATTTTATAAATATTTATTTGTATCATTCCAAATGTCTTAATAAAAATGACAGTTAGTGCTGAATGGTGCTTTTTATGTTGGCAGGGTGGGCGTGGGAGATAAACAAGCAATTTTTGTTGCGGGGGGGGGGGTTCGCCCACGGTGCCAAACAAGCTAGAACCACCATTGATTGTCATGGATCATCCTATATGATGTTCCCTGGGCAGCCGGGAGCCCCTCCCAGCAGCACTGTGTACGAGGCCGGGGAGCAGCCTGGGTGGGATGGCAGCCCACCATAGTGCAGAGGCGCACAAAAGGCTCCAAATGGCCTAACTGCACATACTGAGAGGAAACCCCTGTGACATGGAGATGAACAACTCAAACTGCACAGATAGAGAGCAGAGGCAGGATGCCGGCCTTGGAGGAGACAGGCAGCACTGCCCACTCAGCCACAGCGCCATGTTCATGCTACATAAAGCCTTATGCAACAACACTACATTCATAAGCCATTCATAAGCCATGCTAAGTATCCACTTCACCTCACTGTACAGTATTAACTTGTCAGTCAAAGAAACATATATTTTTTTACTAATATGTTTCTGATATATAACATAAAACCTATTCCCATTAATTTTGATGATTTACTTCATTCATTCATTCAAAGGCAGCCAACAATGAAGATGTAAATAAATATATAACTATGTTTACTTTGAACTGTGTGTACGATCTTTGCACTTTGTGTGTTCATCTCTGCTCTATGGGCCTTGTTGCTGTAAGCACAAGAACTCCCCCCACCAGTAAATGATCAATAAAGTTCATCTTATCTTATCTTATCTTATCTTATCTTATCTTATCTTGATTCTGACTTGCCTTGTCTGGCTGAGAATCCTCTATATTGATGATCTGTCTGTGGAAATAGCCGGGTGAAGAAAGACCACAAAACCAGAACTGGCAAAGACTCATGTACGTATGCAAACCATAAGCATACTGATTCCAGGGAGGTGGATAAGGGAGAGCTGGTGAAGGTGAAGGGGGGGGGGGGCGGTAAAGGCGATGGTAAAAGTTAACAATTGGACAGACTATCGATAGCCTCTGTGGGGACGTTTCCAGGACGTCACACGTCCTTCACAGGTGTCGGGAGATGCTGTCAATGTGTGGGAGACTTCAGGGAGAGCTGGGATGTCTGACATATGACTATAACCATTTTGCAGAGTAATGATTCTGAATTCTGACTCCTATACTCTTCTATCTAAAAGTGAAAAGGAGACTACCATGTTATCTAAGAGCCCTTAATGAGACTCACAGTGTTCTGCTACATATGAAGAACACCTTTGTAAGACCCACTGGTGCAGACCCTCATTATCTACACCTAAAACTAAGCCCAGCTGTGAGAGTTCAGACCAGCTGAGAGCAGCACACCCAGAGTGAAGGGCTTGATTGAGGTATAGTGAAAGCACTTCCTGACCAATAATGTGGGAGTTCTGTGTGTGTTTTGGGGGGGCATGCTGTTTGGGGCTAATTTTCCCTACTGATGTGAAACCAAACCTAGGTCCTTACATAGAGTTCACTGGTGAGAAGCACTGGGATGACATCACCAGTTGGGTATCACCCTTCGTAACTGACAGGCCAGCTTGGAATGCAGGGTGTCTTACCACCCAGCAAATGAATCCCTGTGCTCAGGCAATTAAGGGAGATGTTCACATTCAGAATGAACTCTGCCTCTTAGCTCATCACCCTGTCTTCCCCTCTCCGTTCCTCTTAAATCACCCTTTTGATTCGTTAGAGCACCAGACAGCTTGAATGAGTTACTACTGGTGATGGTGACAAAGGAAACAGGACCTTGAGCCTGATAAGTGGAACATAAAATCTACAGCCTACAGCCAGCCCATGTGTGTGTGTGTGTGTGTGTGTGTGTGTGTGCGATTATGTATGCCAATGAAACCCCCCCACAGTGTCTTGTCTTCGAAACTCACAGTGTGAGTATCAGGCTGTGTTTGTCACCGATACTTCTAGCCCATTCCCCGGAGTTATTTCCTCACTTCCCACCGATTGAACCAGACAGTATTTGACAGTGCACAGTAATCACAGCTAGCATGAATCTGGAAGCCTCATTTACTATTCAAAATGCACTGTTCCATTGATGGCAGTGGCTTTCTTTTTGGACCCATCTATAGGCCAAACAGGCAGTGCTAAGTATGTGTGAAAGTACAGCTTATCTCTGTTTGGTACCTAAAAGCTGTGTGAGCAGAGTACTACATTAGTCACAGATTTTAAATGTGGTTAAGGAAAATGGATGGATGGATGGATGCATGGATGTTATAGCACACAAGTGTCAGGCATGTTTATGATTATTTCATGTGTTTTACTAACCATAAAACAATACCTGCATAAGCGATTACTCCAACACACTATGTGCAATATTTAAACACACAAATAGCACCTATGGAAATGTAAATATTAATGAACAATTGATACAATACATGCTTTTATAAATCTTTTTGGAAAAGATATTTAGCTTTGCTTTTGTTTTGCATGACACGCAATCATTTTGATACATCTTAAGGAATTAAATGTTTGAAACTATCATTAAATGTATAATTTGAATAGAAATAACTGATTTTGGATACGAAACCAATATTAATCGTTCGTGGTACTCTGAAACGACACTGGATTTTCTACTTTAACATTGCTTTTTACGTTTTATGCACATTTTTTGCTTGTACTCTTCATGTACTCTTAAGGGGGAAAAAAACAATATGACGCCGTGTCGCTGTAGCCTCCCGTCTGTCGATCTTAGAAGTAATACGGTCTTTTGAAAGGATGGTGCTTTTAGGGGGTGTAACTGGCTGGGGCATGTTTGTTTGGCCGCCACAAGCGGGCTAAATTGGCTAGATGAGCGGGGCGGACTTATCTTCTGCAAAAACGAATGACAGAAATGCAGACTTGTACACGGCAACTGTCCTGTTGATTTCAGTCAGTTCACCAGGACCAAACATTTGGAAATGTGAAGAAGGTTTAAAGTATGGCATGCAAAGATGGTCTCTGTCAAAACGGAGATGGTCATTGCGATACCCCTCAGTTGTATTTACACACTGTTGTACTTGATCTGCATAACTGTCTGGTGAGTACTGAAGCACAATAATGTTGAGATTATATACTCTACAGAAAATTCATCGCCGGTATTGCAGCTGCACGAATAACGCTTGCAGGAGTAGTAAAAATTGGAAACATATTTAATGTATAATTTTCTGTTCACAGCAACAAGCGGTGGTTAGTCTTTTATAACACACTGCGCTTTATCTTGCACCTTCTTTGGATCGTAAGGGGAGCCTCTGCACAGACAATAAACGATGAGAAACTGTATCCTGAAAAATTCACACGTATTTTAGACCGACTTTTGGACGGCTATGACAACAGGCTGCGACCCGGATTTGGAGGTGAGCAGTTTTCTGAATGTTGGTAAATCTGTGTCAGAACCGGGAATTAATGAAGTTACAACTGGCGATCGCTTATATTATGAAACTACGGTAAAAAGCGAATACTGGCTGATATATATGATTAAAAAAAAAATGATTTCATAGGGTGTAAAACTACTATTGTGTGGAGGCTGCGAATTTAATGATTGACACTGGTGTCTTCTAATGTCAAAAATGTGCTTTTTCCTGTGCAATAGGGTGCTAATAACCTGACGTTCAGTTTGGTATGTGTGTGTTGTTAACAATTAACCTCGGTGACGCGTCTTTTCCCGGATTGGATATCCGCTGTGTTACTGCTTAACAGACATGTACGAAAACCAGCATATTATTCAAAAATTGCGCGTTGACAAGATTGCCTAAAAGCTTGCATATTTTTGCTCAATAGCTTGCATAGTTGGGTTGATAATGAATTTGTGTGTTGTTATGGTGTGTCTGGGAATGTTTCTGGCATCATCATGAAAAGACTCACGTAAGCTCATAAGAGATGTATAAACACCGTGTTTGTTTGTTTATAAACTTTTGTAGCAATAAACACAACAGCGATGGTCGCGCTCAGCAGTGACGCAGTCAATTCTTCTAATGGCACGAGCCATTCTTTTCATTTTTTCGAAGTATTCCACTGTCATCTGCTACAGTACATCCGTGCAATAAAGGCAGGACATGTAACACAAATAACGTTAATTTATCAGCGACATACAGTACAGTTAGTTGCCTAGGAGACTAGGGAATTTAACAAGGTATACGAAATATTTTGGGTTACGACGGTAAAATATGGTATTAAAATATCTGATCAGTAGTTTAGGTTTAACCACATTTGTAACTTATTTTTCTATGTGCATGATAAGCTAATTCATTTATTGATTTTAAAATTGAGAATATCTACTATCTAGTTCTGATTTTCTGAAATAAAATTATATAAGTTTCCTGACCATGTTCATTAATGCTGCCTTCCTCTTATGCGAAGTAATTTATGTGTATAAGGACATAACGACAGTGCCTTTCATGAGTATTGAAATAGTAACCAAATTGAAAATAGCAACAGAGTATCATAAGGCCAGTTCTATAAACTAGAACGTCTTTGCCATCTATGATATGCCCATTCTATGGGCTATGCTATCTAGAATCTGTCTGAAAAAAAAAAAACCTGCAAACATGAATGAAGATGAAAGATTCAATTTTATATCTTAACAGAGATAAATTAGCAATGATATTTTAATATTGTTTTCTTAGGTCCAGTCACCGAAGTTAATACAGATATATATGTAACCAGCTTTGGCCCTGTTTCAGATGTTGAAATGGTAAGTGTTGGAGCAAGAAATTTCAGTAAATAAGGTAAAGTTAAATTTTTTTTATGGAATTTAACCTGTTTCTGTCCCGTTCAACTGCACGCAGGGAAAAAAAAAATGCTATTCAAGTAAGGTCAATACAGAAGTATTTATACTGTAAGTTTTTAACCTTATATTAATGTTATTATGTTTTTAGTTCCATAATAACTGTATTATTTGTAGCTTTGCAAGGTCCAGATTAGTTGCATTCAAATGGCTATCTCTATGTTAAATCATACAACAACAAAAAAAGTTTGCATTTATGAAAAAAATAATTATGAAAAAAATGTTTGCATGCATGAGTTAAATTTGGTTCCGGTACAGACACTATTTTCATTTACATTACATTTATTTTTAGCAGACACTTTTGTCCAAAGCAACGTACAACTGAGCCAAATAGTACATTACAAACATACGTGCTGTGGAGGAGTCGACTAGGCATAAGGTACTCTGTGACAACTTTTTCGCGAAACATTTATTGATTAAAATAATATAAAAAAATCTTATCTCATACAGTTCTTTCGATTCTCCTTTCTTGTGTACAGCACTATACACTGATCAGCTATAACATTAAAACCCCCTGCATAACATAGTGTAGGCCCCCTAGGCTCTGACCCCTCGAGACTCCACAAGACCTCAGAATGTGTCCTGTGGTATCTGGCATTAAGACATTAGCAGCAGATCCTTTACGTCCTGTAAGGTGCCAGGTGGGGCCTCCATGGATCAGACTTGTTTGTCCAGCACATTCCACAGATGCTCAGTCGGATTGAGATCTGGGGATTTTGGAGGCCAAGTCAAGAACTTGAACTCTTTTTCATGTTCCTCAAACCATTCCTGAACAATTTTTGCATTGTGGCAGGGTGCATTATCCTGCTGAAGGAAGCCACTGCCATCAGAGAATACTGTTGCCATGAAGAGGTGTACTGCAACAATGTTTAGGTAGGTGGTATGTGTCAAAGTAACATCCACATGAATACCAGGACCCAAGGTTTCCCAGCAGATCATCGCCCAGAGCATCACTACCTCCGCCGGCTTGCATTCTTCCCATAGTACATCCTGGTGCCATCTTCTCCTCGGGTGAATGACGCACACGCTTCCGCCCATCCACATGGTGCAACAGAAAATGTGACTCATCAGACCAGGTCATCTTCTCTCATTTTTTCCGTTGTTAAGTTCTGATGTTCACCTGCCCATTATCGGTGCTTTCGGTGGTGGACGGGGGTCAGCAAGGGCTCTTTGACCAATCTGTGGCTGTGCAGCCCCATATGCAGCAAGCTGAGATGCACTGTGTCTTCTGACACCTTTCTATCATAGCCAGCATTAACCCTTTCAGCAATTTATGAAACAGTAGCTCCCCCGCGGGATCAGACCAGGTGGGCTACAACTTTAGCTCCGCACACACTTCAGTGAGCCTTGGTGCCCATGACCCCCTCACCAGTTCACCGGTTGACCTTCCTTGGATCTTTTTTGGTAGGTACTGATCACTGCGTACTGGGAACACCTCACAGGAGATCATCTGACCCAGTGATCTAGCCATCAGTATTTGGCTGTTGTAATAATCACTCAGATCCTTACACTTGGCCATTTTGCCTCCTTCTTCCAACACATCAACTTCAAGAACTGAATGTTCACTTGCCTAATATCTAATATACAATGGCACCTTTGACAGGTGCCATTGTAATGAGATAATCAGGGTTATTAATTTCACCTGTCAGTGGTTTTAATGTTATGGCTGATCGGTGTATATTGAAGAAATATATATATTTAAACACACACACACACTGTAATGGTTATTGCGATGTTTTTTTTGTTTTAGGAGTACACTATGGATGTGTTTTTCCGCCAGACATGGGTGGATCGCAGGCTGAGCTTTGAGGGTCCCATGGAGATCCTCCGGCTCAACAACCTCATGGTCACCAAGGTGTGGACCCCAGACACCTTCTTCCGGAATGGCAAAAGATCTGTCGCCCACAACATGACTGCCCCCAACAAGCTTTTCCGCATCATGAAAAATGGCACAATCTTATACACCATGAGGTAACACCGGTTAAAAGCAAGGTCACTTCACTAGCTCAGTAGTATATAGTGTCTCTCTGAAAGTCAGTAACTATCCAGCCAGTTTGCATATATTCATTGGTTCAGATTGGGCATCAGGACTGGACTGTGTTTTCCCAGGGGGCTGTTGGGTATGTGCACTGCCAAGATTTATTGTGGGGGACCCCTAATATCAGGGCTGATTTTTAATTCCACTCCTGCCCTGCGAGACATACAGTCATGGCCAAAAGGTTTGAGAATGACACAAGGATTGGTTTTCACAAAGTTTGCTGCTTCAGTGTTTGTAGATCTTTTTTGTCAGATGTTTCTACAATATACTGAAGTATAATTACAAGCATTTCATAGGTGTCAAAGGCTTTTATTGACAATTACATTAAGTTTATGCAAAGACTCAATATTTGCAGTATTGGCCCTTAATTTTCAAGAACTCTACAACTCACCCTGGCATGCTGTCAATCAACTTCCTGGCCAAATCTTGACTGATGGCAGCCCATTCTTGCATAATCAATGCTTGGAGTTTGTCAGAATTCGTGGGTTTTTGTTTGTCCACCTGCCTCTCGAGGATTGACCACAAGTTCTCAATGGGATTAAGGCCTGGGGAGTTTCCATCGACCCAAAATGTCAATGTTTTGTTCCCTGAGCCACTTAGTTATCACTTCCTTATGGCATGGTGCTCCATCATGCTGGAAAAGGCATTGTTCATCACCAAATTGTTCCTGGATGATATGGAGAAGTTGCTCTCGGAGGATGTTTTGGTACCATTCTTTATTCATGGCTGTGTTCTTAGGCAAAATTGTGAGTGAG
>JABJVO010000444.1:0-10616 GCA_026770805.1 Boulengeromyrus knoepffleri
ACCGAGTGTCCGAAAACCCGTAACTTCGATTCGTTCATCGAACAGGCTCTCGGGTTTTTTGGAGTCAGCGAGTTAGACCAGGTACACGGCCGTTCGGGTGTTCTCGGCACCAGACGGAAATCTACGAACGCAAAAGTGACGAATGTAAGTGACGAACATAAGAATAAACTTAAAAGTGATAAGACAAGTGCAGACGGAACATGAAAAATAAATCCGAACTTGTGGGGGATGCTTTTGGATGTTGAATAGCCAAAGATCAGTTTTAAAAACGTTTTAAAATAATTTTAAAAACCGATTCGTTCAGACTTACGAATCAGTTCAACCCGTTCACTAAAAAAAACGAGTTGTTAAGAACGATTCGTTTGCGAATCGGCCATCGCTACAGAGTGGTCTCTGTGTTTTACAACGAGCTAACAGCGCTCCATGTGAGTGTGAGCAAAGTTTTAATCCTTCAGAGTTGCAGTTTTTTTTTTTTTTTGCTTTTGCACCCTTTGGCAAGCAGAGCGAGGTTTGTGATGTAATGAATATCAAATGTTTGTGCCAAAAGCATCAAATGTTCAAGAAGCCGTAAGCTTCTCCGTGATGTTATCAAATCTGTGGTCCATAGTCATGGTGATGTTATCAAATCTGCGGTCATTAGACACAGTGATGTTATCCAGTTTGCGATCTATAGCCATAGTCTAAGCGCCAACAGCTCTGCCAAGTCTGTCAATCATCCCGGCCAGCCTAGTTGGGCTTTGAGCGGCTGTCACCGTTTTCTTCAATTCCGATAAGCCAGGGCAATGCCTAATCCAATCAGCATCAGACCTGTAATCATGGTTCCGAATAGGTAAATGTCTTCGATGTCCTCCACGGAAAGAGCTGCCAGACACACGACCCTCCACTTCTCCCATCCGTCCATCGTGTAGCCAGCTGCATACGTTCCTGTAGGACAGTCAGGTTCCCCGAACCTGGGCTTCTCATCGAGAAGATGGTGTCAATTGCGTTGAGAGACCAGTTGATCAAATCCATAATTACCTGTAAGGTGGCTGGAATCATACTCCTCAGCATCATCAGCATCGAACTGCTGCTCAGGTTCTTCCAAGCTATCACTTCCTCGATGTTGACGTCTTCTAAGTCATCTGGGGGACGTTCTTGTATTGGGTTCCTCTCCAGAAGTCACAGGGAGGAAACTGCATGGCAGTGAAATGTCACTATGAAGAACTCGTTGTGGTCTGGCCTTAGCTTCAGGTTCCACAACATACACTGGAAGATTTCCAAATTGTCCTACCACAACATATACATCAGTTTCCCACCTGTCAGGTAATTTGTGTTTCTCTCTAAGGCGAACGTTCCCAACTAAGACTCTGTTGCCCTCCTTCAAAGTGGAGTCAACAACATGTTTATCAAATCTCGCTTTATTGCGATCAGCTGTCTTCTTGGCATTTTCCGCTGCAAGTTGATAGCTCACTTCGAGATGGGACTTCAATTTTTTTACATACTGGGAATGGGAAGCTGGCTGTCGGTGTACAGGTAAACCAAATGCTAAGTCTACTGGCAATCTAGGTTGTCTCCCGAACATCAGTTCATAGGGAGTAAAACCAGTGACCTCATTCTTGGTACAATTGTAAGAATGGACCAATGGTCTGACATGATCACGCCAGTGGCTCTTCTTTTGACCGTCTAATGTCCCTAGCATGTTTAGCAGGGTCCGATTAAAACGTTCCACAGGGTTCCCTCTCGGGTGGTATGGTGTTGTCCGTATTTTACGAGTACCTATAAGTTCACATAGTTCTCTTATAGTCCGAGATTCGAAATCTGGTCCTTGATCGCTATGAAGTCTCTCAGGTATACCGTAGTGAGAGATAAAGTGATCCCATAAGGTTTTAGCAACTGTACAGGCCTTTTGGTTGGGAGTAGGAATACCTACTGCATACTTCGTGAAATGGTCCGTAATAACTAGGATGTCCTTGGTATTACTGGAATCTGGCTCCACTGTGAGAAAATCCATGCATACAAGTTCCAGTGGTCTTGCAGCAGTGATGTTCACCAGTGGGGCAGCTTTCTCAGGTAAGGTTTTGTGCCGTATGCAGCGACCACAAGTCCTTACCTTATGTTCTACATCAGCAGACATTTTTGGCCAGTAGAACCGTGTTCTAATGAGGTGCAGTGTCCGCTCCACACCCATGTGGCCCATATCATCATGAAGGCTGCTCAAGACTACAGGTCTCAGCTCTTCTGGCAGCACAAGTTGGTGAGGGATATGTGCACCGTCCTGACATCTCCGATACAAAACACCATCTAGTAGTTCCAGTCGGTTCCACTCCCTTAGCATTAGATAAAGTTCAGGGAGTTCCTTCCTCATGGATGGTGGTTTTTTTTTTCCTGACTCCATCTGGCTGATCACTGCACAGATACAAGCATCAGCCCTTTGCTTCTCTCTCAACTCTGCAGGCGTCAGATGGGGAATAACAGGTAATCCACCAAGTTAGTCCTCATCTTCAAAGCTCTGGGGTATTGCTCTGGAATGATGTGCAAGTGACACAACTAAGGTGGTACCTAGTAAAGCTCCTGTAGACTTGTCCACCATATGATGGACGAGATGCTTCTCACAAATGGCCTTGACTGTGCTCTCAGTCATCCATCCTGAGTGGCCAGGTTCCACTAGGTGTCGCTGAGTGAACTGTTTTATCCTCTCCATCTTTCTGTGATGTAACATTATTACTTAATCTACGCTGAGGACATCGGGACAACCCGTCCGCATCCTGATTCTGTTTTCCTGCCCTATATTGCAGTTGAAAGTCAAATGTGGACAAGGCAGCATCAAGCCTTGCCAATGTGAGAATTTAAGTTAATGGGTTACTATCTGTAACAACAAGAAATTGGTTCCCATACAAATAGTCCTGGAATTTCTCTGTCACCGCCCACTTAAGGGCGAGAAATTCTAACTTATGTGCAGGGTATCTGGCTTCACATCTGGATAAGCCACGACTTGCATAAGCAATGACACACCGCTGTCCTTGTTGCTCTTGGTAGAGCGCAGCTCCTAACCCAATAGTGCTTGCATCAGTATGTAAAATGTAAGGTAACTTTGGGTTAGCAAATCCAAGGATAGGAGCAGTTGTTAGTTTATCAACTATGGTGTCAAATGCCCTTTGACAAGCCGTCGTCCACCTATCACCAAAAGAGTCCTTAGGGTTGTAGTACTTCCCTTTTTCCACTTTGATGCTATTGTTCTTCCGTAGTGGGAGGTGCCCTGCAGTAAGTTCGTTTAAGGGTCTCACAATCTTTGAGTAGTCTTTTATGAACCGTCGGTAATAACCGCAGAAACCTAAGAAGGTTCTTAGCACTTTCAGATTAGTCGGCCGAGGCCAAGTCCTGACGGCTGCAATCTTCTCAGGGTTTGTCTCAATGCCTCTTTCAGACACTATATGCCCAAGATACTTCACTGAAGTCTGAAAGAACTTACATTTTCCGGGTGACAATTTCAAGCCATACTCTTTTAAGCACCCACAATAGTCTTTCCTCATGTTCTTCAAGCGTTGGTGAAAAAATTATCAAGTCATTGAGGAAAACTAGGACCTGCTTCAAGTTCAGCTCTCCTATGCAACATTCCATAAGTCTCTGGAACGTGCTGAGGGCGTTTGTGATGCCCTGCAGCATCCGGTTGAATTCAAAGGATCCTAGCGGACAGATCAAGGCGGTCTTGTGCTTGTCAGCCTCCTCCATCTCAATCTGATAATAACCAGATTTGAGATCAAGTACTGAGAACCACTTGCATCCATTTAATGCTGAAAAACCCTCTTCAAAGTTAGGTAAGGTGTATGAGTCCTGTACTGTTTGAAGGTTGAGCTTCCAGTAATCTATACAAAGTCTAATGTCACCATTCTTTTTCTTCACAACTACTATGGGTGAAGAGAAAGGTGATTCGGACTCACGAATAATCTCAGCATCAAGCAATTCTTGAAGATGCTTGCGTACGGCTTCTATGTCCTGCGGATGAATAGGTCTCGCTCTGTGTTTGAATGAGGTTTCATCACAGAGCTTAATGCGGTGCTTAGTCTTATCAGTATGTCCAGATCATGTTGTGCGAAGACTTCTGGTATACCGTTCAGTTTCTCAATAATTCTCCTTTTCCACTCAATGGGTACTGGGGAATCTCCAAAGTCAAAATCAAGTTGTGGGTTTTGGTCAGGTTTAGACAGAACATCTGAAGCTTGAAAATTAAGGGTCTGGACACTATGAATAGCATTTATCTCTACAATCACACTCTTGGGAGGAACAATAATGTCATGTTCTGATTCATTTTTAAGAATCACCGGTATGCAGTATGGCAATTTAGTCGGCAGACTTGCAATGCAATTGGTGACAAATATGCCATCAGGCAGGAAACGGGACTTTGGTGACTCAATGACTACCCATTCCCTTGCATTTAATACCCTGCAGCTTACCGATCCTTTTAGAACTTTGGTTCGACCAGCGTTAATTACTTCAGGCTCTCTGCTGTTCAATGTTACAAGCCCAAGATTGGAATTGGCCATTTGCTTCTGTCTGACGTTGAAAATTCTAAGAATAATTCTATAACCATAAGGTAAGGTCTGAGAACTTTCAGGTGCATTGTTCAAGTACTGTTCATACAGAACATCCAAAGTGTTTGTTCCTATTAGAACTAAAGGTTGGGTTGATCGCATGTCAGGCACAATTAAAGCTAAAGTGGGGATTTCAATCTCTAACCCACAGAAATTCTTGGGAAATTTAATGTTGACCTCAACATAACCTAAGTAAGGGACATCTTGCCCATTCGCACCCTCTACTTCAAGCAAGTTACTCAAAGACTTTACAGGTAAGTGTGACAAGTTCTCTTTATCGAATGAGTTTGGAATCGTTGTCACATGAGAACCTGTATCCAACAGGCAATTACAATCTATCCCTGCTATAGTCAGTCGGGCAGTGCATTTGGCTCCGACAAGTCCTTGTGGTAGAGTGAGAACCGGTCTCGTATGCGAGCAGGCCATCAATGTCCTATGTTTCCTTCTGGGATGCTTCGTCAATGTTCCAGAGATTCCTTTTAGTGGCCACTAGGGTTGGATTTGGTTCACTTTCACATTGCGGCTTGATGTGGCCATCTTCTCCACAGCGAAAACAATACCATGGTTTCGGCTTATTCCTTTCTCTATCAACCTTAACAGTTGTTTCAAGATGAGTTGTCTTTGGAATGGGAATCTCAGCTAGGGGCTTATTGGTAGATGGTTTAGGGACTGTTTCCTTTAAATTCTTTTTGCTGTCCCTTTGTGACATTCTAAGAAGCTGCGACTGCAAAGCAGCAATTTGCCTCTTTAGATCCTGTAGTTCGGACTCTGACTCTTCCTGTGTTGGTAAACTGCTTCCACCACACTGGGCATGTATGCTTTGGAAGTGCGATGCCACTCTCTGCTTTGCAGTACCAAGGTACTGTCTCATGCGACAAGCCTTGGATTCTTGTTTGTCTTCCTCTGTACGAAGTAGTAGAAGGAGTTCGGAAAAGGTAGGTGGGTTCCGTTTCTGTTGCTCAAGATCTAGTATAGCTATCAGGGCGTCAACCCAACAACCTCTGCAAAATTGTTTCAAAAGCTGAAAATCCAAATCACCTGCTGTCACACCGCCTCTCTTGGCGGCTGCACTCAACTTCACCTGCAACCGTTGAAGGTAAGATGAAGGTTTTTCACCAAGATTTTGCATTATGTTAAAAAACATGGCAAAAAGGTCATCACCGTCCTCTACTACGGCAAAAGCTGAATCAAGTACGGTCAGATAGGCTGACAAAGGAGAACTGAGTGGCAAGTGTTTCACGATATCAATGGCAGGGGGTTGAAGACTCTCGAGCAGCCTCCGGGATTTGTGAAGGTTTGACTGGTGTGGATCGTCCAAGAGCACTTCCACACTAGAACGCCATGTGTCATAATCCACCTCATTGTTAGGACAGGGATTATGTCCAGAGAAGGGGGAAGTTTCATGGTGCTATCACTCCTTACTATGTGTTCAACCACCACCTTCTGTAATCCCGGTGGGTTAAGATCTTTAAAACTAAGACAAGGCTGAGCTTTCGGAAAACGTCTACACTCAGGTGGCTCAACATGTACTGGGGAAACGTTGTGCTGCGAAGTCGACTTTGCTGCAGTCTCAAACGCATGTGGCTCGCATTCCTCATGCGAGTTGACACCTTCACTTTGAGCTTCTGCGTCAGTTGCATCAACATTTTCACTAATGCGAGCAAGCTCCTCTTGCAGCACAGCTGAGAAATATCTACCACTCTGCTTTGCAATTTCTTTCAATTCAGCTAGGTAGGACTGTGTAGCAGTTTGACTCACCACTGGTGTGTATATGCTGGATAAAGATCTAATATGGTACACTATATCCGCTTGTGTCTTACTAGTTAGGATCAATGGCAATGAGGGTAACAGCGTCTGTAAGGCTGTGCCAAATTCTTACTCTACAATAGCTTGCTTTCTTGATTCTAAGTTGGGAAAAGTGACTGGTATTCTATGGATAGAGCCATACTGTTTCAACGAATCAGCAATTTCCTCATCAGTCTCTGTATCTGTTAATCCAGTAATTAGAAGGGAATTTGGTATCTGAATATTAAACTTTTGAACTACCTCCATTTCAGTCTATAAGTCTTTGGTGGCTAATCCTTTACCTATCCGCACCACTCCTGGCTGGCTCGCCAAATTTTGTATGTAACATTTGTGTGCTTGAGTTTCACAGCACATATGCTACAGGGCCAGATCTAGGCTCCCAGGGAGTGGTCAACGTAAAGAATTAGGCCAAAAACTATTTAGTTCCGGTTAGTTTAGACTACCTTAAATCTAAATAAGTTTAGCTAATACTAATTTCTATTTTAGTAGCGAATCCTTTTTTAACCTTAGTCTAAGTACTAATTGGTTTGACTTCACCCTCTTTGCTTTAGGCAATTGCTTTAAATATTAATCCCAAATTGAACACCTTCTCGTTTTAGTAAAACAAAGAAACACTTCTCAATTAACACGATTATCACACTTTGTACATCATAACATGACAATTAGGGAGGTACAGGAATCAATAACTCCGTATGATGGTCCGTGTCCAAATAAAAGAAGAAAATATATTTCAGTTCCGTCCTTGGTATATAATAAACGGAGATCCTGCCACACTGGTGGTGAGGTGGTACCAATAAAGTCTGACCGTGGAGCAGCTCTGTTCTTCACTAGGAAGAAAAGGGGCTGACGCAAATCCAGGTGCGTAGACTGTGGGGTTGGCTCGCCATCTTGTTTCTTGCGGCTTCTGCACGCAGCCGTGTGTAATGAATGCCGATCCAAAATGGTGGATACCCTAATACATCCCATCAAAAAAACCTGACCTGTGCAACAGGTCGTACAAAGCAAATAACGTCGTCAATCATACTTCAAATAATCAAATTTTTATAAAATAATTTAATACTTAAAACAAAAATGTGCAGCCATGTATTCTGTGCTGCAACTTAAAATGGCGTGGGGTAAAGCTCCTTCGCTACCCTTACGCAGTCCATACATCCAACTCAATTATATAAATTTAACTCAATTAATTCGACAAATGTGATTTCATCCTGGTTCCTAATAATCATGTCATAAACTATAAACTGATCATATTTACACTACTTTTTACATGCTTAATTTTCCTTTTTCACGCTTGATCTGCGGTTTCAACAAGCTAAAATAAGAAACAAATGTATACATAACTTACCAAAACCAGGGCAAACTATTTCTAGCAACCCTTTGGTTTGCAAAAATCAAATGCCGTGAATTTTACTTTGATTTTCCAAAGTTCAGCCCTAACTGTGCTGAACTGACCGCTCTGTCCTTCCACTCCAGCAGCTCTCCCGCTCTGCGCGCTTCCTACGCCCTACCTAGCATCTTAAAGGAGAAGTCACTTTTTTTTCTTATTTTGATATGTGGGTTACATTTGGATGCAATCTTTAGTGTTATATATTGTGTTCATTGTGTATTAACTATTAAGCAGTAATTTGATTTCGATGTTGCAATTATGTTTCACAACCATTTCTTTTAGTGAAACTTTGAGCAATATATGTGTATATTTATTTTATTTATTCATTCGTTTTTTGTAGTTTTCACGGTGCTCATAATCCGGTGGTCAGGATGTTCCCGAATGCTTCCTATTGATGCCAAGGGATGCTACACATTATGATAACACTTTCATAAAAATAAATTGAAATTTCAGGTGCAACGGGGCAAGTCACAATTAGAGGTTGGACCTTTGAGGGCCATGTTATCTGTGAGGGCATTGATATTTATTAACTGTGAGGGCATCACACCAAAATTTGCAACGGGACTTGCTGCTGTGTTTGCAATCTACTACATATTCAACCTTCACTATCAAGATGAAGCAGGCTGCACTCTGGAATTCATTCAGAGGTAAAACCCCTTCATTCCTCGTAATAATTATTTGGATATATACAGTTAAATTAATGTGTTTGTTTTCGTTTTCATAAAATGGTAAAAGTACTGTACATTTCAAGCCACAACACACAAACACACACACACATACACACACACACTCAACAGGCTTTATTATAATTCCATTTGAGGTCACTTCTATATTGTCATTCATTTATTTGTGCAAAGAAGAAAGACAAAAAACAATTCATTGCATTTAATTAAATGAACACAAGACAGTATGTTGTTGCAACCCCACACTGGTCTTAAATTATTTTGATTTCAGGCGCTTCATTGGTATAAATCCAGAGAGAGGGACAAAGGCCAGAACGGGCAAGGTTGTCTCCAAGAAGAAAGGTGTGATTGTCCAGAAGAAGTCTTCTGCAGTCAATACACATGTCATTTTGCTACTGAAGAATCTCATTGACTTTGAATCATATAAAGATTGGTGAGCTCTTTAATCTTGCTTCCTTTGTTTTGACAGCCTGGCATTGCCACATTAAGCACAAGAGAACTCATATTACTAATTTTTAACTAACCTTTTAGCATTAGCTTGGTCTTTATAGTGTGCATTCCTAAATTGTTTATAGTTTATAGTATAGTTTATAGTGTATAGTTGCTTATTTGTTATTATGATTATTATTGTTGTTGTTTGACAGTGCCAACAGTGGAATAATGCTGCAGAGAGTCACTGTGGCTATCAAAGTGATGGTCATCGCTCCTGGATCCACAAGAACTAAGACGAAAAAATACAATCCTACCTCACAGGACTATTAAGAGGTAAAAACACAAGCCTACAATTTTAAGAGGGAACCTGCTAGTCCAGCTATACCAGTTTCATCCCAAAATGTTTTTATTGATGAATATCATTGATTTGGTTTGTCAAAATGTTCTACTGTACCAATAGTTTCAAAATGCACTTGTTGCAGTTGTTTACATGTGTATTTACTTGTGTAAATCTTCCTTTCTCACATGGTATACTTTGTGTGTGTATGTGTGTTTGTAAGTACAGAAATACACCTATAAACATACAAACATGTTCTTATGAAAGTATATTTTCAGACGGCAGAGAATACATTGCAGATTACATAATTTTCTTCTTTTTTTTCTCCTTTTCTCTTTTCCTCCTTCTTCTTTTTTTTTTTTTTTTGTCCTGTCCGGCAGCTTTAGCAAGCAGAATAATGGTCTGAATCCACTGCTGTGCCAGACATATTTGCTTTACCATGAGGGGCTCTATAAACTCTGTATAGGCCCCTCATGTTGGTCAATTTCTTTTTATTTGTATATTTATTGTATTTTATTTTTAACACATGTAAAATATTTCAGTTGCCGAGCTGCCCGGCAGGGAGTGATAGATTAGGAGGAAAATTAATGAAGAAAGGGGGTAGGGAGAGAGATTAAAAAGGAGGAAAGAGAAGAAAAAAAAAAAAGGGGGAGACAACAGTGGGAGAGAGAGGCTAAGAAAGACAGGAGTAACGTAAAAAGCACATTTCGAGGCAAAAAATAAAAAATAATAATAAAAAAACAGCATTTGAAATACAACCAAAAATGGATAAATACAAGGACACAACCAGAAATAAAGAAAATACAACAGATATACAGACATACAGAATTGTTGCGTGTGCTTGGAAGGGAGCATGTAAGTGTATTT
Source organism: Boulengeromyrus knoepffleri (assembly GCA_026770805.1). NCBI lineage: Eukaryota > Metazoa > Chordata > Actinopteri > Osteoglossiformes > Mormyridae > Boulengeromyrus > Boulengeromyrus knoepffleri. The sequence continues at coordinate 10,078 of JABJVO010000444.1, forward strand.
GCATGTGTGTTCATCTGTGTGGGGGAGGTGTGTGAACACGTTTGCGTATGTTGGGTACGTGTGAATTTTTCCATGGAATGTACTTGATAGCGAGGGTGGGGGGCCGCAACCCCACCCCACAAGAGCCAGAGGCCAGCGGAGACAGGCCCAGGAGACCCAAGGCGTCTGCAGCCCCCCAAGAGCATGGAAGAGCCAAGGCCCCACGTCCCCATGACAGCTGCGTCCCCACCCCGGCAGCAGGAGGAGGGAGGTCCCAGGCGCAGCCCCCGCAGCCAAAAGGGCACGGGCCCCAGAGAACCAGAGGCAACAGGCAGCCGACCCCGCGAGGGGGACGGCCGCTCCCGCACGGACCAAGGCCAGGGCCCCAGGACCCCAGGCGGCCGGGAGCCAACCGGTCCCTGGTAGAGAGCCCCACCCACGCCGGAGAGGCCCGAGCCCCCCTCAGGCCACCACCCCAAGGAAGAGGGCCAGCAACCATGCCAAGGAGGCAGCCGCGCCCAGGAAGGAGCAGCTAGCCCCGGACCCAGGCCCACACCGCC
>JABJVO010000446.1:0-10564 GCA_026770805.1 Boulengeromyrus knoepffleri
TGCAAAAATCGGGGGTGATATACCATTTATGAATATGAGAGTATGGCTCCCCGAATCCACCTCTGTGCTCGTAGCAGTAAGTGATTGTTAGTGGTCTGGTACGTGCTGGAACATGGGGAAGGTGCAATTACTCCTCACTGACACAAGTGTCCATCTCTGCAAACAATGGACTATCAATCAACTAGGTTGGTGCCTATGGTACAGATAACGCATCAATTAATTATGCTTATTAGGTGTTTCAGAAACTCTAAGGAATTAGCCCATATGTTTTGAATGGCAATTGCAAGTGTCACATCGTAAATAACACTGTGAAAACGTTTAATTGCATCTTTAGATCTGTAGGGTGTGATGCGGAAGCTATTATGCTTAACGTGAATTGTGAATTTTGTTGTTCTGCTAAAAAAGTGGAAACACTTAAGGAGCTAAGTGGATCACTTCTACAGAATACAGCCAGGTTCTGAGGCATGTCCCAGAATTGTTATCAGCAATCCAGAGGATTTTAGAGTGCCAGCCAGCCATAAAGTCTTATTTTGTATCCTTAGGAAAGGATGACTGCCCGAGTATTGTCTGGACATTTGAGTGTGGTGCTACTGATGCAGAAAATGGAGACCCTAGTGCTGCTTAATGCATCCTGGCATTCATGCACAATGTGATACAAGAACTTGATTCCTCTATCAGGAAGCTAGAGAGTTTCAGTGTAATTGTGATCAGCGTTTACTCAGTGGTGAAACATTTGTGCAGTCAGTTGATCAGAAGGCACACAGACAAATTCTATGGTAGCAAAGCGAGACAAATAATAAGAAACCTTTTAAACAGGAACAGTTCACAAGCCCAGTACACAGATTTTTTGAGAAAGTGATACTGTATGTTAAGGAAAAATTTAACTTCAAGGACTAGGTTATTGCATACATTGGCAGTCTCTGCCTTGATGAACGACAATCATTCCAGTGCTGGATCGTGTGGGACAAACTAGCCCTGGATAAAGACAATCTCTATGGTGATGCAGTTATCCTGAATGAAGTACAGTATTTGACACCATTCCAAAAAACCTTACCCCAGACAGAAAGTGGGCCTCTGTTTCACCAAGGCAACTGAATCCACTGAACTGTTGAAAGTAGTTGTGGTAACACTTTACTTAAGGGGAGCACAGATAATGTAGTAGTACACTATTACTTAACGCATTAATTAACCAAAAACAGAGGTTTTTTCTCCCTCCTTGGGAGTTTTTGGTTGCTCTCCTCCATTGTCTTCTGGCTTTCTTCTTTCTTTATTCAATTTTTTTCCTTCCCTCTTTCCCGTTCTGTATCTCCCTCTACTTCATTTCTTCGGTGGGTCATTCTGTTACCATGTTTGTTCATCATTAATCAGTCGTAAAGGCTCATATATTTCATGCAGTTACTATATTTGTTCATGACTTCGACTTGAGTAGTAACTAAGCTATTAAGTTACTTGTGCCCCTTCAAGTAAAGTGTTACTATAGTGGCTTTTGTTCAGTCACGCAGAGGACATTTTGTTATTAAATCATTAAAATTGCTAAGTTTTTTTTCCTATGACAGAGTAAAAATGTTTTAGCAAAACTTTAACCCCCTGCGCTATGTAGTCCATGTAGTATGAAGATATGAAAAAGCCTGATCTTTATCTAGCTGACTAGCAATGTGAGAATTGCATGTGCATAAAATGCAATGTTAGTTTTAGATATTGCAAATTGTCCAGCCCTATCATTTACCAAAGCTGTTATTTTAATTCAGTACAAAATACCCTGCCTCACATTGTGATGTAATTCAGTACCAGTACCAGTTTTTGCGCCAATGGAAAACCAACACTTTGAAGTACAAAAAGTAAAGTACTTGCTGCAATGGAAAATCACTCTAATCCCTACGTATTTCTTTAATCAAGAGGGAGTGAAGGACAAGATAAGCACTCACCAGTATCTAAGCAGTGAGATAAGCAGCTGTCTCTTCTCATGAAAATACTGAAGATTTTTAACCTTTGTCCTATGTTAGCTTTCTGTTCCTATCTATGTTATGTAGCACAAAAAACCTTCTCTGCTATGACGTTGCTCTGATGGACATTTGTTTTTGCTTGTGGGCAAAGCGGTCTGTCAGTTGTCAGTATGACAGTGTTGCAAACTGGTCAGCTGGCTTTAATGAGATTTTCTGTATATGCATGCAGTTTTATTACCTTATAAGTAGTCTCAACGCTTTTGATGTAGCTAATTTTAGGTATATAATGGAATAACATAGATTTCCTGAAAGATTTCCTACGTGAGCGTGGGAGCGTGAAAGCGTGAGTGTCACGCCAGATGCATGAGAGCTGGCAACCATGCAAAGGTGGAAACCTTAGTCCTTCACCAATGCATTCACAAATTGTTCCAGGATCTTGTGAAGTCTTTAGTTTTGCTAGAGTGATGGACAAAAGCACTAGTTTTGTGAGCCATTGTAATGACATCAGATATTTCCATGATGCTCTTTCAGTGAGCCTATGACTACCAAATGCAAAATGTGAGCCATGCATCTAATATGCACATAGCTGCTGTCAAGCACTGAGCTTACTGTTAGAAGTCACCAAATATTTAGCTACAAACCTCACTTTCCCAGCCTCTCAACATTATCTGAAAATGCATGGTGTGCTACAAATTGGTATCATGCAAATATAGCTCACTGCAATGTGCTTTCTACAAGCTCAAATATCTGGTGCGCAAATGCACAAAATTCCCTTCGATGTTTGAAATTGCTTCCTTGGCCTTTGGCTTAATCTGCTGCTATCGTTGATCAAGGGACCACAAGACAGGAGAAGTGTGAGGCTGAGGGGTACCTGTAGGAAGGGGGGGCGCTTCTTCTCTGCTGTGACACTGTCGATTTCCTTTGCAGTGGGGTGAGTCGGTGGGTGTAAGAACTTGCTATTCAGAGGCAGAGGAGCAGCAGCAGCACCCATGGCTGTGTGATGGCTTATCCATTCCTGGTGGTTTGTTTAGTGAAATGAATCTGTTCAAAATACAAAGTGATTGAGAAATGCTTTGCATCCTTGTCTCTGATGCTTGTTTTTTTTGCATATTTTGCACACTGCCTTGGTCGACCTGAGCCTCGGTAAAGTGCTCCCAGACCATGATGTGTGCTTTTTTTTTTTGGTTTATAGTGTCTGAAAATCTTCATGGTGTCATGCCGCGGCATGGTACAGACAGAAAAGTGACGATCCATTTGTGGTTCCAAGAAAGAGGGGTTTATTAATAAACAGAACTGAACACGAAAGATGAAATCACAAAACAACACGACAAGGGAGCAGGATTAGGAACAGAGCAAAATAACAAACAGTAACATGGGCACAATGACTAATTAGACAACAGAACAGAGACAGCCAGAACACAAGGAGGGCAAACCTAGAACAGAAAATTCAAAAAGAAACAAAATACTGGGGAACAGAAGCTCATAAATACAAAGAATCAGATGAGGCTCATTAGCCAGCCACAAACCCATGTTATTGCTATGGCAGCATGGCAAGGTGAGGCCTAAAGTAAATGATAATCCACTTTGCAGCTCCAAGACAACAAAGGGGTTTTTTGAGGAAACGGAACAAAATCAGGAAGGCACAAAATAAAGGGACCACGGCGGGTCAAAAAAAGCAGAATGGAAAACAACAAATAACTACAAGAAACCATTGGATAACAGGAATGGGGAACGGAGCAACTAACCACACACACATTGTAACACAATGACCCATTGAAGAAATGAATACAGGCAGGAACTTAAATACACAAATTGAACTGGGTATCGAAGAGGCAGGAGCAAAACACGAAACAACCTATAAGAGAGGGCACAGGACAATGAGCAATCAGGCAGAACAATCAACAGTCATGAGGCACAGAGAAGCAGGTGGATCTAATAAACTTAATCATGCAACTAACAGGGAGACTAACAGGGTAACTAGGAAACTGAGAGGTGACATGAAGGACAGGGTTGGACAGTACAGACCCTGACGGACAGGGGGAATGCAGCCTCTAAGCCACACACTCAACCCACTGAGCCATGTGGCAGTCCAGGGAGCAGAGGAAACACACAAGGGAAAGACAGGGAGTGAATAGGCGGGATGGCTATCGACACCTGCTGGGCAAATGGGGTAGAGACACGGAGGGCAGGGGTGGACAGGCGTTGACCCTGACACATGGCTGATTGGAAAATCAATATGTGCGCGGCTAATGCTGGCTCCCTTCTTGGGTCTTCGCTATTGTCTGCTTGCTGATGTGTTTGTGGCTGTAATGGTAGCTGCAGAATCTCACCCTGCTGACCAGTAAAGCAAGATTTAACTTTGGAAAACAAAAGGGACCGAAAATATCTGAATACAAATATTACGGGGAAATATTCAGACAGACTGTTCAAATGGAACCCATGTGTCTTTCCAAATATGGTACCTGTATTCGGGAACACAGCAAATACATGGGCAAAGTACTGGATCAGCCCTAAGTAAGGAACATGATACAGGAACAAGCAATGGGTTAAAGGAAAGGGATGGAGAATGATCTGGTCACATTCCTCTTGAACATCAGATGCAGATCTCCCCCATGGCAACCATTTAAAGGCATTTTCTGGTAAGAGGGTGTGTTGTGATAGAGAAAGAGAATGGGGCCCCACCAGCGGAATCTTCTTGGGCCCTTAAGGGGATGAGAGGGTGTCATAACAGGGCCAAAGCAGAAGGGGGAGAGGAAAGGGTAACACTTTATTTGAAGCTGTCATTAATAATGTATTATAGATGTCTTTATAATGCATTATAATGGTAGGTATAAGAATTAATAAAGCATTACAGCATCTCCTATTTATAGTTATAAAACATTATAGTGTTGATTATAATACTTCATAAGCTCCAATGATGCCCTCAGCTATAATACACTATAGATACCTTCATAATGCATTATAATAGTTGGTATAAGCATTAAGGATGTTTTGTACTGCATTATGAACGTATCTATAGAGCATTATAGATGAGAGCTTCATAAAGCATTCATAATGCATAATAAACACGGCTATAATGTGTTATGCCTTTATATAAATATTTTTAGGCATATTTATAATGCTTTATAAATGCAATATAATGTGTTATGTGTCACGTAGCGTGGTCGGCGGACGGGCAGAAAGGCAATCGGAGCCGGTCAGACGGGCAAACGGGGTTTAATAGGGTAGACAGGGCGGACGATCACAGGCAGGGCAACACAACACTACACACGTTAATGACAAATCTGGGGTACACTGACTGAGACACGGACTAAATGCACAAGACAGGCTGAACATAACAGGCAACAGGTGATCACAATCGGGGATTCACACGAGGTAATGAGGGGGGCATGGCACACACGAGGATCGTACGGAGCCGGGCGTGACATTATAAATGTGTTAATAGATTCTTATATACATGGCATTCATAAAAAGTGTTACTGAAGAACGCCAGCAACGTGGAGAACTGCTAACCACCACGAGGAGAGCCCGCCTTCAGAGTCCTTGGCACACTTGCAAAGGAGTCACTGAATCAGATATTTTGGCCTGGAGGTGGAGGGGGTTGTGAAGATAGATGATGATGTGCAATGCTGTTCACAACCATAATTATCTCATCAGGTTCCACTTCTTCAGGGTGGAACAAAAGAAAGAATGAGAGCTATCATCACTAAAGGGGTGGTGAGTGACCCAGCAGGCCAAGTCACTGTTCCCAAAGGTTCCGGGTCGACATATGTTTCAACATTCTCTGTCGGCCTTGGTAGCTGACTCCACTAAGGCATCCTCAAGCACTATGGCTCCATGCATTATTGATGGTTGCATTTCCATAACTCACATTGTTCAGATAATCAAATTTCAAGTACCATCATCTTTTGTGCAGAAGCATCTCTTTTATGAATAGCTCTGTCTGGTCTGCAGAGTGTCACCAGACTGGTCTGATCTCAAATATATATAATGTACTTATCGTTGACAGCATAAATCCTCTAGTTTTATTTTCTAGGTAAACAGGCTGCCTTGTGAAAACTGCCAGAGTTAGGTTTGCTTTGGCAGTGACCGCCAAAGCACACAGTGTATATTAAAGCTTGTTGTTTCCATCCCACTGACTTTTGGCACATGCAGTGAAGCCCGCGCAGTATCTGTGCTCCTAGGTGCTGTCGTTTCAGTGTACGCTACTCCCCACACCATGTTTATCTGTATTTTGTGAATGTTGAAACGCAAACCCTCCCTCTTTCCTCGGGGGTCTCCAAATCTGGGAGAAAGGTTGCACTGGCCTTTGACCCGCTTGTTTGTGTGCCTTTGAGTTTGGTTTGTCACGTCTGTCTGGTTCGTTTGACTGAATGAACAAAGGTGTTGGTCAGGTGTGGATTTCCAAAGGGCTTCTGCTCAGCAAACGTGGCGTCAGTCACCATTGCTACACTGTGTGGCCTGGAGCCTTTATAAAGGACACCCAGTGCTTCAGTGACATCTCATTTCCTGTTCCATAATCCTGATGAGACTGAAGAGATGTTAACCAGCTATAATCCAGTTTCATATAGATTGCCAAACTTTAGGATGTGTCAAGATCGGTGCCCATCTAGCACTGTCCCATGTGTTTTTTCCCCATTTGGCCAGCAGGTGTTGCTGGTCATCCTGTTCCCTCCTCTGTCTTGTAGCCCCTCAGTCCATAGGGTATTTGCCTGCTCCCTGGGCTACCACATGGCTTGGGCTAAGCAGTCGGCCAACTTTTGTGGTTGTGGGTTTGAGGCTGGCCAGAGGCCAGTCTCAGATTTGTTTATTTTTGTTGGGTTTATATTATCCTAATCTTTTGGTGTTGTTTTGCTCCGTCTTTGCTTTGTATCCCTGTGTATAGTCTACCCTACCCTGTGTTGTTGGTTTACGTTTTGCTCGTACTTGTTTCTAGTCTTTCCTTGTGTAGTTGCCCCAGAGCTGGTTAATGTTCTTTAGTTTAGTTTATTCCACCTGTTGCTTGTGATCGGTTAATTGAGTTATGGTTCCCACCTGTCTTGCCTCATGGCTCTTTAGTTGTAAGATTTAAGTGTTCCTGAGTCAGTCATTGTCCTATGTTGATGCTTGCTGGTCTGCTAGTTTCTAGTCCTGTTCATTGTGCTACCTGGTTCCCAGTTGTGACAATTTATGGTTTCTTGTAGTCCATTGTTGTTTATTCCTGTGTATTTTTGACTGCTCGTGGTTCCTTTATTTTGTGTTTTTTCCCCAGTTCAGTGTTCAGTTTGTTCAATAAACCCTTTTGTCTCAGAACCACTCAGTGGAACACTTTTTTTCTCATTTGCACCATGCCCTGCCATAACAAGGATGAAACTCAATACCAGGCATTTGATCCTCGCATCTACAAGGTCTTTCTTTCGTTCGTCAAATACAGGCATATTTAGAACACGGTTATTGCAGCACGATGCAGAAATGCTGCTATGAGGCAGCAGTTGTGAAAAACCTAGCAGCTTAAACTGTGAATGCATTGGTACTTGTTTACCTCTTCTGGCATATTTCTGGAGAATATGAAGTGCTTCTCATGTTTGAAACCCTGGACTTTTACCCGATTCCTGGTTATTACTGTAGGTCCACACACAGCAGGGTCTCATTCTCCAAACCAACCTCCTCCCAGCTGGGAGTGAAAAGCACTTTGTATGGACAACTGAATGGTTACAACTTATATCCTTCATCTCTTTGTGAGCCTCAACTTTGTGTAAGTTATTAGATTTCATGATGGCTGTCCCAGGCCGCACATTATCTCTGATTTAGGTGTGGCTTTCCCTGATGTACCATTTTGACTGCAGCTTTCTTTTATGTTTCCAGTGTTGCAATACATAAAGGAGACCCATGGGTGGACAGTCCCCCTCCTCAGCAAATTTCATCATATCTTCTTTGGCTTGGTCCAACCATGGTTACTACAGAACTAGTAAAATCAGCATGTGACTAATGTACATTCCTTGCTGACTGTTGGTACCGCAAAGCCATTTTTCCAAAGGACTCGCTGCTCCTTATTTATATCCCTACGATTTGTATCTGTCAGGTGTTTTGCATGACTCAGGACTTCCAGGCTGTGGCGCACGTGTGACCTCTGGGAATGATTATTTTAGTCGTTATGCAGCTTCGTCATGCTACTCTGGCACCCATATGAAGAGCACTTTCGTTTCACTTCTACTGGTGGTACAGCTCCTCCTGCTCTGTTGAGCAGCAGCCTCTGCCAGTGTGAGCTTCCTGCTCCATCTCTGCAGGCTGCACCCAGCCTACATAACATCTCATTTCCCTCCATCCATCCTCGATCCCCTCAGCCAATAAAAAGATAACATTACTTCGGTTATACTCATCCCTACATTCCCAGTGAAATCTGACCCTTGAGAACTGGCCCCCTCCGAAGACCAAAGAGCTATGTATTCATGCTTTGTGACAACGAAGGAAAATGTGACAAAGAGGAAACAAGACAAAGACACCAAATGCCTCTCTCTGAACTGTATTTGGAAGAAAAAAGTGAAACCAGCACATTAATTCAGGCCAGACATTTTATTTCCAGTTTATCTTTAGACAATCTTTCTCATTTCTGCCATATTTCTAGGGTAGATGCCTAGACGACAGATGTCATTAGCATATTGTAAGAAATGAAAATTAATTAAAATGTGTAGAAGGAAGGAGGAAACATTAAGAAAAGAACCATAATGAGGTCATGGGGTTATGGGATCCACTACGAGTGCTACTCTACACTAAGTCACAGGCCCATTTTGTGGGGAATAAACTCAACGTCCCCCCCCCCCAAAAAAAAAAATATATAAAATGCCACAAGAGGTCATGACCAGGAAGATCATCATGACCAACCATCAGGCATTAGTTTTATGAAAGACTCTTAAGATTTCCTTCATGATATAAAAATAAAACAAAAATCCATCTGTAAGTATTTAAAAAACACAGTTCACTGGATTAGCTCAACAATGTGCAATCACACATCCAGGAACAAACAAAAATTTGCCTGAAAAGTACATCTCAACCCTTGTTTGGATTGTATTGGAAACTTGTTTCTTTGAACTTGACATATGACACCGTATGATAGGATGCTATAAACATAACCAGCCGGTTTGGAAAATGCAGAGTTTAGTGTTTATGCTGAACATCAGAACACAGGGGCTTCTCACCAAAAACATTTCCTACACAGATAAAAGTTTATCCTGATATTGCAGACAAAGTGATGAGTTTTAGTTATTGAATGAGGTTTTACTACCGTGCAGGAGCACTGTGCCACTTCAGTTTGTACGTACTCTACACATTCCCATTCATTTATACTTTGTAAATGGTTTAACACTTTAAACCATCCATTCATAAACCTGCTTATTCTGTATATACAGTACAGTGCTCAAAGAAAGTCTTGGGACATTTGCTTAATTCTGCAAATTCTTGCCGACTGTAGTCATTTGCTCCCAAACGGACGCTAAACATAAATGTTTGGTGTTTTATGAAATTGTTACTAATAAAAAAGCTCACAATGAAACTGCTTGTCAATGAACATTTTAACCCAGAACAACTCTTTTACATCTATAATATATACAGCGTGTGTGTGTATGTATATATATATATATGTTCTAAGTACATGAATAAAGTAATGATTTTTGTTCTAGAACCAATAAATTAGTAATATTTTTACATTATTAAGCCAGTGTTCCACAGTATATTGATTTTCTTTTGACTGTGGAAGGAAACTCACTGCACTGTTGCAGCATTGACAGTATACTGAGACGGTTATCTCACTGCAGAGGGTAATCCCGGCAGTACAGAGGGTTATCCCGTGTAGGAATTATTAGCTCAGGTAAATTTTAGTATCTCCACCAATATGTTTTGAAATTAATTACATTTTAATTAATTATTATTTAATGATGATTATTAAGCAATTGTTATGCCGAATGGTCAGCTCCTCCAAACTCAATTGCGGTATAAGTCTGTTAATGCGAGACTTAAATGGGATTCGCTAATTACCAGTATCGCTTAGTAACCTGGGTTAGAAGGCACGTCCAGCGAGCTACATCACCAGGTAATGTAAACGATTAGTAGCGTAGCTCTCCTCACAGCTGATGAGAGAGAGTCTCGCGATATTTCAGGCGAGTTTCAGAGGTTTCAGAGCATGTAGCAAGATCGCACAGAGGCTGGGACTGTTGTGAGCACTCGATGAACGGAGGCTGAAGTTGTGTAAAAGACATGCATTTATTCCTAGCTAACACTACAACTAACCTAAGACAGACATTACACCCAACACAAACAACAAACACGAAATAACGGAATAGAAACAAACAATGTAATTATGGAAATGCAATGACAGGATTTAAATGAGTAAACTTAAAAAGGGGAATACTGTTCTGCAAAGCAAGCACAGTTTGTGGAACCACGACCCTAAAGTCTTATACTGTAGCAGGTTAACAGAACAGCTTAGGTTGTTAGAATAAGAGGAGGTTGGTTTACTTGGTTGCAGAGCAGGGGGTGGGGGGGCGATCTTGGCAGTTGGTTGCAGGGATGATGGGATGATGGCACTCAGGAAGGCGCGGCGTTTGGAGCAGTTATTGGAATGGAGCCCCTTGGATTCTCTCTCCTTG
>JABJVO010000447.1:0-10553 GCA_026770805.1 Boulengeromyrus knoepffleri
AAGGCATTCAAGTAAGAATTGCATTGTAGTATGACTCATTTCTTGGCGTGTACAATTTATATTAGGTCAGCGTTCACAGTTCGACTTAGGATATTCAGATCGAGTTCTAGGTCAAACTGGTTTGTTCGACTTTCAAGGAATTAGAGTTCTAGTGAGTTCGAGAACCGAGGTACCACTGTATTAGTTTATGGATATGCACACTTATGCAACTAGCTTATTGTGCATTATTTATTTTTTATATTTTCCCCCCAACAGATGTTTGGTTGGTTTTTAGTTGGGTTACAAGGTCACATTAGATTGATCTGTCTTTCTGTATATCTGTATCTTTCTGTCTGTATGTCTGTCTTTCTATCTGTCTATCTAATATATTTTTAGAATTATTAGAATATTTCTAACTTTTTTTCTCATGGACATCTGTCACTTTTGATGCTGCATGTTTCCATCTGCTCATTCAGGACTGTAATCTGACTGTATTCATTCTTTTCATACATTTTCACATTTTTTCTTTTTGTAGAAACATGACATTCAGGTTTACCAAAAGGTAGGATCCTGGGCTGGATTCTCAAAGCTATAGTACCACGATTATCTTAGCATCCTTTAAATGACAGCATTAAAGAGAGTGGTAGTTTCACCAGTGTAACAGGAACTGGCCTATGATCTTTACCTGTAGTCTCAGGTTACAATGAAGTGCAACTAGAAATTCCTGCGGACTGTGAATGAGAATGCCTGCTGTGACTACTTCCTGTCAGCTGACAGGTGAACAGCCAATAAACAGCTGCCATACTAATCACCCATGCATGCCTTTCCGCAGAGCTGGATTTGAGCACTGTCAATTACTGTTTGATTTTCAGTACAAAGTTCTGATCGGATAATTTCTGGTAAGTGTTGTGTTATTTTTTTTCTGGTGTGGACAAACCTCAGTAGTTCTAGTATAGCTGGTAACTCTGCCTCTTTATCGGCCTGATGCATGTGCTGACCCACAAGTTGTAAAATTTGTGGACAGTGCAGTCACCCAATGAGTCATGTGTGACTGATTCTCACGGCGTGGCTCTACTACTTCCAGATGGTAGTGTGACCAGGTCTGTTTGTAGCCGTTTGACACTGTGAAGGGGTGCCAGCTGCTGGCACAACTGTTCACACAGTCTGCTTGGTCCTGGGCTTTGATTACCTCTAAAATGTAGTAGAAGGTCACATTTTAACAGCCCTTGGCTTCCCTGAGAAAAAGGCTGCTGTAGCAGTTTCTTGCAGCCCCTGACATAATGGCTGGTCAGCAGTCAGTGGATGTTCTACAGCAGTAATGATGGGCATACTCAGACTGCCCTGCTGTCCTTAGACTCTTCTAATTAGCTGAAAAGTATGTGTGTGTGTGTGTGTGTGTGTGTGTGTGTGGAAAATCTTGGGCCAGTACGTAACAGACCGTTGGTTGTGTGATCCAGGCCTCCGTACTCGGCTCTGAATATGGCCAGCAAGAGATGTGTGGATTAAAAAGGGCTTCATTACAGGACCACGCTCAGGTATCGACTCCCCAGCACCCTAGACCACTTGCCCTCTCCTCGTTATTGCCCATTACAATCCATGAACCCAAATTCTGCCAACCATATTTTCCCTCTGCTAGACTCCCTCTTGTTATATGTGCCACCTTGTGATCCTGGTGGAGCCCAAGGAACAGCCCTGCTTTAAAACGGCAGTACCCTCTGCAAGCATTTAGGCGATCTCACTTCCTGTACTTTGTCTGTCCCTCACTGTCATCATCCATGCGTTTCCTGGTGCATTTGCAACTGTGATGTCATTGGATGTCAGCTGATTTCTTCTTTGAACAGAGGAGTCACTAGCTATTTTTTATTAAACTTAAATCACAATGTTAGCTGGGAGCTTCGTGTCTTTAGGGATCTGATATGCCCCCACCGTTACTTCCAAAAAGATCATGTCTATATTCCAGTCATGTCTTGATTCTCCGAACCAAGGTTCCATGGTTGCAGTGGCCATCTAAGCACCTTCCACACAGGGCCACATGCACTTCCGGTCGGCCCCCCACAACCTCTATTGCCACACCTGCACGCCTGGGTTCATGCTGCCATCACTTCCTCTGTAGTTCTCATTCTTGCTTAGGCCTTCTAATGTCTGAGGATTCTCTCCACCCCCAGCAGTGGAACACGTTCTTCTTTCCAAAACATGGTCCAAGACACCTTGTTCATAGTGCGTGGTGTCCTGCCTGGTTGTGCCGGTCATCGTGGACCATCCCCTGATCTTGGCCTTGGCTGACGCCAGTTAGTGGACTCATGTGTTCTGGACCTCCCCCTCTGCTCGCTGTGTCTCGCCTGTGCACTTTAACTCTCCGCTCTTCCTCTCCCCAGGGTCACTATTGACCCATCCAAACGGCAGACCTCCAACAAATCAGGGCCTACCTGCCCCCCCGGCCCGGGAACCAAGACCCTTAGTAAGTCCACTCCACCCACCTGTCCCTCCATTTTTAACATTGGTTTTTTGTCCTCATGTCTTGCATCGAGATTTACTTTCTGTTGTTATTTTTTCTTCTTTCTTTTGGTCATACCAATAAACTCGTCACTTCTTTCAGAATTCATCTCTTGCAGATTCACGAGCAGAAGATATAGAAAGTTGTAGAAAATCGGAGATGGAAAACTAGAGTAAGGGAACCCATTCTTGCACCAGCGCCGACAACATCTGTTGAATTTGGGCTGGGGTTGTGTTTCCAGCCCCCCCCAGATAGATGGCAGGCACACATCTATGGCCTCTGTGACATCTGCATGAACCCCTACCGTCACAGATCAAGGCCCACTGTCAGAGCCCTGGCACATCTTGGTCACATGGCCTTGTTAACGGGCCTGAAGTTCGGTTCTGTCAAACATAGAGCCACATACTAGGCACCAAGAACACACAGTGCAGTGCACTATAGTTGAATGGGCCCCCCTGTGCCTGGCAGACTCCGGCCAAGTGGAACAGAAGTCACACATCTGGTAATTTTTAGGTGGGATGGCTAAGGATGATGTTGGGATTTGTTCTCCATGAAGAGGCCCGTTTATTTTTTTTTGCATGCCTCCTCCATGCAGACGACGTGTCCCAAGTCAACATGTCACCTTCTTTGCCCTCCATGACTGACTGTGTGCGCCGCTGGGTACTTCTGTTGTCGCAATGGTCACATGATCCGCTAAGGGATGGATTCATTTTCCGGGGTCATCATGCCACGGAGATGCTGCTTTGAGTCTCTCCAGTGAATCCCTTCAGTGTCCCTGGCATGCCTGCTCATGCTCTGGGCAGGTGGCCCTGCTGATGGTGCTGGAGACCCCTCTGGCTCATACGGAGCCAGTGGATAACATGGGTTGCGGCTTGTGTTAATGTGGCCAAGCTGCAAACCCAGATCCCTTCTTGGCACATGACATGCATAGCAAAGCCTTCTGGGAAATATAGTCGATGCATGTCTGATATAGTTTTGATTCCCACACCTTCTGGTGTCCACTTTCTCCCAGACATGGTCAGGCTCTTCCTTACCGGTGCCTCGGCCATAGCTTTAATGTGGACTTGTCTCCACCCTGACCCCCACCTTGACACTACCCCCACAGACTGCATGAGATGCACACAGAGTTGCTACTGAAGGTTTTGCATGAATATCAAGTCATGTTACGTGTGTCGTGTAGGTGAGTTTGTGTACGTATTTCTCTTTCTGTGCCTGCAAGTGCGTTCATTCACATGTATCACGTGTATGTATATATTTGTGTGCTGGTGAGATGGCTGTATATGACATGTGCACCAGCGTTGCCTCACACCGACCTGTTTTGGTGTAGCTGTGGAGAGAGTGCCCCCTTTTCTGTCCAGATATTGTTCCTGTGCTGTTTCTCTTCAGTTAAAGAAGCAAGAAAGAGTGGTGGCCAGCTATGCTGACCAGTGCGATCATGGTGCCCAGTACAGCCTTTCTGAATCTGCCATGTGCCAGAGAATGCCATGTGGAGGCATTACAGGTCACATGAGGGAGGGGCCTTATTCCCCATCACTCAGAAACCTGTTACGTCCTGCATCATTTGAGGCACTTGTCCAAATTTAGGCCCCCATGATGTGGACATGAGCAGCCTTGGGGAACGGACTGGCTGGTAGCTTTCTTGGTTTTCTAACTCTGTAAACTGCCTGTCTGCTTCCTCTCTCTACTGTTGAAATGTCTTCTGCCTTTACTGTAATTTAAGCTTTTGTGTTCTCTCTCTCTCTCTCTCTCTCTCTCTCTTTCTCTCTTCCTCTTTCCCTCCATCCCCTGGGCTCTGTCATCCCCCATCCCTGTGCCTGTTTCTGCGTGCTTTCATCTTCTCTCAATGAAGAGTCCCAACCGAGTTTGAGAGAAACAGCAGATTTGAGGGCTCAAGGTGAGGAGGGTTGCTCAAATCCTAGGTTTCTTCACCCTGCACAACCTTCCTGTCCCATCATCCTCTGCTGCTGGACAGATGTGTCAGGGCTCTTCTGGGGGGTTCAGGCCTCTTCAAAAGCCATCCCCATAGCTGGTCTAGTTATTGCCGTTCAACATTGATTTAAAAAAACACCAGGAGATATTAAAAAGTAAGGCTTGCAGCTATGGTACCTGTACTGTATTATGTACTAGTTGCTTAATAGATGTGGTCAGTCTCATACCTAATCAGTTTGTCAGTCTGTATCTAAATGCAGCTGTGTGTCTTTGAGGTAATATTTAACTTTCTGTGGTAACAACGAGACCCCATTTTAGACCATTAAGCTGCAAGGTTGTCACAAAACCATATTTCTGTCTGCTGCACAAGTACAAAATATAAATATTGAAAATGTGCGTATCTGTGTGTGTTAATGCATTTGCGGGCTCCTTTTTAGCTTAGCTAGCAGTGCTGCTCCACTAGCACCTTTTCTGTATCACTGAGTATTATATTTATGGTTTCACCACTGGGGGCAGCATTCTATAGCAGTGACTGATGAGACTCAGATGATGTCTGTATTTTACTGACCCCTAGTGGTAAACACAGTTAATAAAATTTAATTGGTAACAAATTCAGCTTCTGCCAGCTCTGTTTCAAATGGGGCGACTGTCCTGCTTTTTTCACATGGATTAGTTCCCTGTAGCCTTATTCTGCCAGTCTCCCCTCCCCTTTGAGGTTGGGTCTGACTGTACAAGTTACCTGTGATTTGTGTTCGCATGCAAGACCCACATGTGGCGTTGCCTGTCTTCTGCATGTCTGACAAGAGTGACATGCATGCTTTGGTCACAACACACAGTGAGATAACTAGCTTCAGCATGGATTTCTGAATCACAGTCCCTTTTCCAAGTTGCAACATGAATGAATGGGACCCAGTTTTTTCATGGTTTCATGTAACCATATGGTAAAATTGCAGTGCATTTCATGTATTTGATCCTAGTGCATTGCCTGGTTAATCACACACATTATGCATCTGTACTGGTAGCTGCATACACACACACATACAGACACAGACACACACACCTCTGTTTTCTCTGATTTTCGCTGTGGTTCTTCCTAATCCGTTTCAGTCGCAATGTATCTGGGGATCAAAAAGACGAAAACAAAGACAGCAAGCCTCGCTCCCTGCGATTCACCTGGAGTATGAAGACCACCAGTGCCATGGAGCCCGGCGACATCATGCGCGAGATCCGCAAGGTGCTGGACGCCAACAACTGCGATTACGAGCAGCGCGAGCGATTCCTGCTGCTCTGCGTCCATGGTGATGGCCATGCCCACGTCGACACTCTGGTCCAATGGGAGATGGAGGTGTGCAAACTGCCCCGCCTCTCGCTTAACGGTGTGCGCTTCAAGCGGATATCGGGGACCTCCATTGCTTTCAAGAACATCGCTTCCAAAATTGCCAATGAATTAAAACTATGAAAATGAAACAAATTAGCTGTACATCCTCCAAGTAGCAGTTTTCTCCAGGACATTCACAAATTATGTATTGAAAATATTATATACAATGTGTTAGGCAATAATATCTTTCAGCGTCAAAATGGTATTATTACTATTGCTATTGTGGTTGTTATGATTGTGGTTGTTGCCTTTGAGTTGTTAAACTGCTGAGTAAGATGAAGTGTGAAGGAATGAGCCGCTGTTTGTAAGTGCACTATGGTGAGAGACAGCCATGGCCTCAGGGGCTCGCCCCCCATCCTGGTGTGTGGTGGCTGTGCAGGGTTGGCTGAAAGAAGCCAGTCAGGTGATGTTAAATGGGATCATGGAGGCAAAGCACGGCCACTCAGCCTAACCTGTAAGGAAGGACCTCCCGGACATTACTGGATGCAGGGAGGAGCAGGCAGATTCTGCACATAATTAAAATTATTTCATGCATCATTGGACAGGGATAACTTTGAGGCTGCACCGTCATACTCACAGCTGGGGGGCGTTGGGCACCATAGGCCTGAGCTGTGTGGCCTCCTTGTCCTCTGGAGGTCAGTGGGTTTTAGTGTCTTGGTTGATATGAGTATTATGAGTATCACTGGTGGGGGTGTTTTGTTTATTTTTGGGACCCTCTCAGTAAAATAATGGTAATGCCACTGCATCCTGCTAGGCCTGCCAGGATGTTCGGGCTGAACCAGGCACACTCTGCCCTCCTGCGTCACACTGTTCTCTCTCCTTTTATAAGAGCTGCAGAATAAATGTAACCTGTCACCAGAGAAGGGTGAGCCCTGTTGCAGGAACTCCTTAAAACCAGCAGGTTTCGGTGTCTGTGAGATCAACCTGGTGGGAGGAGAAGGTCAGCAGTGGCACGGTCTTCTGCTCTCCCATAACAACAGTGGCAGCTCCGCGGGCAGCATGGTACTATGGATTAATCAGCTTTGATGGCGCTGCTAGCCAACTTAATGGTAACATTTAAATCCAGTAATAGTGAAGGCGCTAATTAAAATTATTTTTGTTCATGTTAAGATTTATGGTTGAATATATTATATAATGGTATGAAGATTAATAAAAATGTGTATGTATGTAGGTCTTATTTTTTTCAATAATAAAAGTGTTCTTATTTTAAGAAAAAATGATTGAATAATGAATCATATTCAACTCGGACACAGTTAATTACACTGGAAATATATATATATTATGTAGGGTTATTGCTGCATTTTATTAGCTAAAATGCAACTGGCATTTTTTTTCCTGTTTCCACTCTTACAGGGATTCTTTGCATAAAACAAAAATTTAGCTGAAGAACGTTAAAGAAGAAAGGAAGCCCTGAGTTAATATGAGCTGATCAAGGCCAGTTTAGCCAAAGGCTGACTGGGAGCATGATACCCCAGCCTGGCCTGCCATTACCCCCCAGTGCATACTGGGGTACTCTGACCCCTCACAGCAGCACCTTTAAGCTGCTCTGTTACAATGGGAGGCATCATTTACCAGAAAGCAGGGGTCAGTCAGCTTGAAAGCAATGTGTCGCACGGGCCGTTAGTGCCTTAAGGTCCCTACAGAAAGTCAACATTCAGTAACTCGCATTGTTAACCTTATGACCTCATGCAAAGAGCGCAGGCTTTAAGCACATACTTGTAACTTCTTGAATGCTTCATGAAAATTCTCTGTGTATACACCAACACTGGAGATGCCACCTGGATTGGGTAATTGTACTCTAATACATCCAGAAATATATGTGGTTCAAATGCAGACTTGTGTATTGTTACTGCAGGAATGCTCTTATAAAAGCACCTTTTTGTCTTTGAGGCATGATTGGCTGATCCTCTTCTTCTGTCATTGAGTCTGGTGCTTGTCCTGGGATGACTATTGTGGTTTTATACTTCATAGCCTTGTTTGAAATTGGCCCATACTATGGTCTTTAAAGACTGGGACTGGGGAACTTCAGCAGGGTTCCCACAGGTCATGCAATTTCTAGAATATAATGGAATGTAAAAAATCTATTGCAGGCATAGAAAGTCAGGAGATTTCATTTTTTTTTTGGGTCAAGTCATAGAATGCCAGGGAATTTTGTTTGTACTGTAGATGTTTTTGCGGTTGTTATTGGTTACTTAATTTTTCGGTGCCCAACACCTGGCAGTGACTTCAGTCAAGATGTGCAGTGTTCTGTGCCTGCTAATGAAGGCAAACGTGCAAAGAACATGTAAATTTCAAGAGCTTTGGCTACAAAATGATGACTTCAAATGCTGGGTGTTAAGAGTAGATAACAGAAAAGCTCATTGTGAAGTTTGTAAAACTGCTATTGATCTATCAAATATGGGTGAGGGAGCCCTTTGCAGCTATCCATCCATCCACCCATTTTCCAACCCGCTTATCCTACTGGGTCGCGGGGGGTCCGGAGCCTATCCCGGAAGCAACGGGCACGAGGCAGGGAACAACCCTGGACAGGGGTCCAGCCCATCGCAGCTTTGCAGCCATGTAAATAGTAATTGATGGGTTTAAAATGCCATGGCTGGTTTTTATATGTTGAGCACAAAAACCAGGTATTTCAGTTCATTGTAGGTCGTGGAAATTCATCTTTTTAGTCAGCGAAAGTCTTCTGCTTTGGGATACTGTGTTTTTCATAGTTCACAGTTACATATGTATGGACGTTTGCCATGTGTAACTGTTCTCAAAGCCGGAGGCAGGCAGTAGTGTTACTTTGCTTTTTGTTGGGTCTCCTGTCTTTTTCATCTCTTATCCCTTTTCTCTGTCTTTGGTTTTGTTTGCTTCCCACAAGATGCTGCCACTGTGCTGCATTTTGAGTAAGACAAATAGCATAGAGCAGAGCAATGCTCGCAAATGGTTCTTAGAGAGATTTTCTTGTGCTGATATAGCTATCAGATAAACTGAACATAAAGTTTTCATAGTGACTTATTTTGTAAGTAAAGACTGGGGAATATAACACCATTTTTATTTAATGCTCATATTGTTACCAATTGTGTCATGAGGAATTAACCTGATCGTATGTCTCGCCCTCAAAGCATAACATCCATAGTGTGCAATGAAGCAAAGCCTCACAAATGCACCACCTTAGATGTGATGGGTTAAGGAGTGGCATGTGGCTCTGTGGGCGATGGGAAGCTTGTGGGCTTGAATCCCATGGCTAACAGAGTGATGTTACCATCAAGCCCTTAGGCAAGGCCTTTAACCCCAGTTGTTCCAGGGACACTGGCTCACCCTGCTGTCCAATCCTCACTCATGTGTCATTTTGGACAAAAGCATCTACTAAATACAATGTAAATGTAATGGTAATGGTTACCTGCATTTCACTCAGTCTGCCTGTACTGGTGTCCCCAGTCACCACAGACTGACAAGAGTGAGGGACACCCAGCCCACAGAACGCAGCTGCGATTAGAGGGGGCTCCAGGCACCAGGCAAGTCAGTGGAGATTTTAATAGATTTAGTCTAAAGGATCAGCAGGCATGTTTGACTCATGCTGCTATGTTGTACTTTATAGTTGACTAAATTGTCATATAATCAACAGAGGCAATGTGGAGCTCTGTTATTGGCCAATGTCTCCCGGTGCCTTACTTATATATGTGCAGGTAGTTATAAAACCATAGAACTGCTTTTCTGATTTAATCTTGTCATATTTGATTCAAAACATGTGTTTTTTATTGTACAGGATATATTGCCTGTATGTGCCTTTCCCTGCTTATTGACCATTTAGGAACATGTATCCTGTGAATAAGGAAGATGAATCATAAAGTGAAAATAAACAAATGCATTATGGCTTAAGATATTCCAGAAGTGGCTGTTTATAAATATTAAGACAGTCTATGTAGCCATGTGAGGATAAATATTTTAACCATTCAAGGAATAGTTTCCCTGTCTTCAAGGTGTCCAAAACCATGACAGAACATCTGGTATGGAGATATTCTCTGATCTATTGCCCTACAGGCCCTTACTCCAGTAAGACGAGTGTTTGGGCAGGTATGGGGATCTTTAGAGCTTTCAGGTAACAAGCCACCTTTAAAAAAACTGTCACCACTGAGCTGGTTTATACTTCAATTACAGGGCACCATAACACATTTAGTATCCCAAAGTTTACTGTGTTGCAGTCAGTGGTGCCAGCAGAAAATTTTGATTGGCGTAGGAATTAGGGGGCCATTATATTAATGGGGGTGCCAGTAGATCCATGGGCCAGATTTATTGACCCATTTTAAGCAACCATTCTGAAATGCACTGAATTGATGTGGGGCTTCCATTCCAACAGAGGTGGCACCATATTTTCTACCCCTGGTTGATACATTGTAGTTAACTGTAGTGATATTTCCATGACATTTGACTGTCCTCAAATTATGAAGTATAAATTCAGTTAGTGCCCACTTCAGGGAGAGATGCTTTAACTCCGTAACAAACACCCGCAGGGCGATAATAACTAATAATGTCTAACAATATCTAATGTCGGTATCGTTACCCAGCGCCGGAAAAGGACAGTTGCTCCTGAACTTTGCTCGGTCACCAGTCGGGGCCGGGAGGACATTTTTCCACTTTTTTCCCGCTCCGGCAGTAGCCTGCTCTGAGGGGGTTTTTGTGGTTTTTCGACCTCCCAAGAGCAACTTCGATTTCACTTTGTTTTTAGTTCATACTTGGTTCAGGCAGAAGTTCTTCTGGTAAGTAGTAGTAAATTTATCAGGTTTAAAATTT
>JABJVO010000448.1:0-10523 GCA_026770805.1 Boulengeromyrus knoepffleri
TTTTTCAGTTTGACATGAGGCTACTTCACGAAAAGGTGGATTTTTAAAAAACCATTTAACCCTTTTTAAAAATCTTTACAAGGAGTGCCAATAATTGTGAAGGGCACAGTTTTTATATATACCAAATATCCCCCACAATGTAATAAAGACCCGTTATTTTTCAGGTCCCCACAAGAGACTGCAATCAAAACTAAAAATGCCAAAAGGCTAATGTTTTGTTCGGTTACTTATGGATAAGGTTAGGGCTGGGAAGCGGTCAAGATCGTCATGTTGGGATTACAGTTCTCCCAATAGAAATGAATGGAGAGTTTCCAGAAACGTATAATTACAAATCTCTGTGTGTGTGTGTGTGTGCTTGCATCATGAAATAGGAAAAAGGGTGAAAGATCATATTACTTTTTCCCATTTCTCAGGCCTGCCAGTTTTGTGTCCTTTTCACCATGTTATGAATCTTTGTGCTTAGTCTTAGACAGAAGCAGTTTCCGAATGGCATCCCTGCCATAAATGCCTCTTTGTGAGGCTCACAAACACACCATTTATATAGAATTTTTGTTGAGAATGAGTCAAAGAGCAAATTCAATTATTTGATCCTTCTTGAGGCCATCATTTTCTGATGTTTAGCAACTACTCTGCTAGTACCAAAGTACACCAGCTGGTTTGGCACTTTCGGTACTGGTACTTTTGGACAAAAATACCGTATGAAAAGTATGTACGGTACTTGGTGCGGTGGATAAGCGTCCAAGGGAGGCGCAACTTAATAATTTAAATAGAAAGGTCTGTTTATTTGGGGATGAATGAAACCTAATTAAATATTGGGGAGGGACATGTCCCCCCTCCCCCTCATCTCTTGATTCAAACAAAAAGGGGGAGCAGGTTGGCACCTATCAAGCAACACCAGCCTGCTGCTTGTTTTCTGTCAGACGTTTGGGAATTTTCTCTTTGTCTCAGATCAGTCTGGATCCTCTTCACAAAGCCTAAATATCCTGTTACAATATACACTTACAAGTTGCTGACTGAGTATCTGTCAGATATTAAAATAAGCATATATTCTAGCATACATTCAATGCTTACCCCTTAGCGTAAGTCTTTATCAGTTCCTTTACTCGACCTTCAAATAACCAAGCATGGAAAATAGGTGAGCTTTGTAGTCTGTACTAAATCTACACACAGGATTGCTTTAAACACATACAGTAACAAAATTATTTTTGTTATATAGAATAAAACGCCTTTTTGTACCCATCCAGCTTAATACTGGATTGAATGCCTTTATTTGGAATAAAATGCCTTTATTGTCAAGGATAAGTACAAGGAGTAAGCATGGCAAGATTGTCATCTTTGCATGGCCTGTCTTGCTCTCCTATGAGACACACACAGATAAATGCATGTGAGAATGAAACCTTTATTCAGAGTGCAGGGCCATTTTGCCTTTTATCCAGCACCCACTTGGGGTTAAGGGTCCTTCTAAAGGGACCAACAGTAATATGACTATCAGCAGCCTCAGTCACACACTGCGCCGTACTCTGCTTTAATAACAGCAATAAGTCTGTATGGAAAAAGCGGCTACAAGCTTAGCACACCTGGAGTTTCATTTTCTGCCATGTATCAATGCAGAAGAGCTGCAGCTCCTTTAGTTAGGGTGCATCCTTCATCATATATACAGCCCTCATTTGGTCAGTTCAGAGGTTTTCTGCACAATGGTCTAGACCATTTCAGGGCATTAATTGTATTTTCCCAAATATTCTGTGGTTGATTTGGCTCCTTTGTTTCAGATATTTTATTTGTTTGTGTCAGGTGCATTGCTAAATTAATTAATTGAAATGATATGTGTTCAACAGCTGTGTTTCATTCCTAGTTTCCAAGGAGTTTGGGGCTGTCAGAATTGCGCCTCCCTGTGGATTTTGTGTGCTCTCCCAGTTTAGTGTATGTTTCCTCTAGGATGATTCCAGATTCCTTCTACAGTCTTAACACACATGGCAAGGTTAACTGGCATCACTAAATGGCCCGTCGGGAGACGGTTTGCCCTAAAAGAGAGTTGTGCCTTATCCAGGATGTTTCCTGCCTTGTGCCAATTGTATCCTGGTATACACTCCCTGCAATTTTGTACTGGATATGTGACTGGAAGATGGATGTTAAATTCTATTTGCTCTCAGATTTTACGGCATGTGGGTGCTGTATTTAACTCCTAAGGATCTTCATGAAATGTCTGTGTAAAAGACACAGGCTGTTAACGCAATGATTGTGACAATTGTCAGCATTCGCTATTCAAAGGAGCATTATTTAAAAGTGCAGACATGTCCGTCGTGGTGACCAGAAAGACAGGGAAAGGCTGCAAAGTTATTAAAACTAAAACGCAAAGGTCACAAAAAGCAAATATTTATGAAAGTGCAGTTAATATTCAATGAAGCAAGTAATCCTAATGAAATGCTGTATAAGCCAAAAAAAGAGACCAAAAATAACAATGAGAAAAAAAACTGCAAGCAAAGCTTAGTGAAAATGCCGAAAGCAACCAAGGGTCAAAATATAAAACAGAAAAAAGAACCTGTATTTTAACACCACTTTAAAAGGGGAGTAAGCGAGATGAGATAAAGACATTCATCTTCATGGGGTCAAACGTGCTTTACCTGAATAGCTACCAACAGTTGTATCAATGAATAAAAGTCAATATTGAAAAAAGTAAAATATACATAAAAGTCTAATTTTAGCTCTTTCTCCATCAACAACCCCACCTCAAGCATCGCTAGCACATTACCTAATTAAGTAATTACATTAAGTCATTAATAGATAAAAACGCAAGTGCCGTGAAATTGAGCACTGTTTTGATGTCTCCCCACTGCCACAATCACCTCTTCTGTCATCTGTTACCCCCTCAAACATCTACAGACTGTCTGTTAGTCAAAGAGCATAAACACCCTTTACTTTTCCACAAATATGACAGCTTAGCTAACTGGCTGTCATTCTATAACAGGCAGTCACAATGAGTGCCTTCCTGAAAGATGCACGCGCAATGCCACATAAACACACGGAAAGAGTGGCTTGCTCGCGTAAACACTTAAATGAAACTGCACCCAGCTGCACATGCACAAGCCTCAGTCTCCAGGGTCACTTCTTCTTAGTTGGGAATCGGCTGCTTAGCAACCAGAATGACATCAAAGGTGTTATAATAGAAAGGTGAAATAAGAAGGAAAAGAAACAGAGAGATGCTCTCATCTGGAAAATAAGCCGGCCAGCATTTCTCTCTGAAATAATGCCATTTAGTGCTAGGAAGAGCTTGGATATTCAAAAGAGAGGTTACATGCTGACAATTTCCACAATTTTTTTCAGAATTATGGTATTTATCTTTTGAAACTGCTGCTTCTTATAACAATGTGATAGACGTGTTAGCAGGAAGAAACAACAAATATAAGCCGAGTCAGTCTCAAAACCGCTTCACGTTTCTGCTCTTTTCCCTGGCGGTAGTATTGTTGACTTTGCTAAAAGCTGTTTTCTTTCTTTTTTATGATGATATGTGTTACACAGTCTCAGAGTTTTTACTCACAACATGATTTCCTGTGTGTCAGGGTCAACAGTGGTTTAGTTACAAAAACAATGAACCTATTTGATGATGAAAACAGCGATTACAGTGATTTTTCCAGATTTGCTGCACGGTCACACAGCAAGTGGGATTGTTGCATCACATCTGAAAGACTTTGGCTTGGATTCGGATTGTGGAGGTTCTCTGTTCTTCCAGTTTTCGCTTGTCTTTCCAGGCTCTTTGGCTTTCTTCCGTAATCCAAAAACATGCTGTTTAGATAAATTGGTGAGCAAATTTCTCACACTGTGAAACTCCCATGAACTGCCATCCATTTGGGTGTATATGCTGATCTACATACAAAATTCAACCCCCATAATCTGGACAGAGTGATGTTCCAATAATGACAAGTGTGTGATATACAGTGTGTACCACAACACAACAGATCCAAACTCAAATACAAAAACAGACAAAGCCATGAAACATGTACTATACATACTAATGCACTATAGATACCTTCAAAATGCATTATAATGCTTGGTATAAGAATTAAAGAAGATTTGTACTGCATTATGAAGGTATCAGTAGTGCATTATAGATGAGCGTTTCATAAATCATTCATAATGAATAATAAACATGGCTATAACGCGATATGCCTTTTTATAAATATGTGTAGCCATGTTTGGGGCAGCGTGTGCCTCAGTGGGTTAAGGCTCTATGCCGGTGATCAGAAGGTCACCACTTTGAGGCCGGCCTCAGCAGAATAGTCACATCTGTGGGCCCTTGAGCAAGACCATTAACTCCCAGCTCCATGGGTGCCACTGCAGGAGGCTGCCCTTCACTGCCAAGCTCACTCCCACCTACATGTGTGACTGTGAGTCATGGAGAGCAAGATGGGGTAGGCAAAAAGAGATATTTCCCATGGGGATCAATAAATAATAATAAGTTTATTGTTTATTATTTATTATTATTATCATCAATGAGTTTATTATTGATAATAATAATGACATAATAATAACAGTAATAATAATAATATTTATAATACTTTATGAATGCATTATAATGTGTTATGAATGGAATCATAGATTCTTATAGACGTAGCATTCATAGAAAGTGTTAAGGAGATGTTCTAACTAGAATATTGCAGGCCAGAGTCAATGCATTATAAATGATGAATTTGAACCAAACTGTCCAGAGTGGGTGAAATAATTGTGATTCTTGGGTGAAAAACCATTTAAGAAATATAACCAGAACAAGCAAGTGTAACTACCAAACACAGTATAATAGGATATGGACAGTAAACCTGGTTCAAAGAAGAGATAGTGAATCTAAGGGATATTTCACCAAACTTACCTTCTCTTTCTCCATCAACATTCTCCCTGATTGGCCCTAAATCTGTAGCATTTATTACATATTATGTGTGATGTCTCACTGTGCTAATCTCTAGGTCACAGTTACTTCAATAAGATAAGTGACTTGGCAGATTGTCAGTCCTATGGAAGTTTTTTTATTTCCGGAATTCCAGTGCTGACCTCTGATCGCTCTCCTAACTGGATATTTGAGAGTATCTATGTGCCTAGCAGACCAGACTGCAAGCCCCTGCTCCTAACCCAAACCCTGACAATCTGCAAACTATCTCTATCTTACACCTGGATATCCAAAACGTGCAGTAAGTGTGCGTCAAGTGATAAAAGGGCAGGCTGATTAAGATTCTGCGTGACTCCCTGAGATAGAAATAACTTACACGTGACTGTGGCATTTTGTGAGTTTAATCTTCTTTTCTCACACAGTTCTCACGGCCTCCTGGGGAGTTTGGATATTATTCACACTTGACAGGCCAGGGAATTATTAACTGCTGGCTAAAACTATTATGTGTATAATGCACAACCCAGAATGGGATATATTTAGATTGCCTCAAAGGACCTTCACAAATGTAGGGCCTGATTTGGCCTATAGCTTATGGCGTATGCGAATAAGACCACCTGGTGTTTTAAGTGTATTCAACTGACATCATGAAAATGAAAATGAAAGTCTGCACAACCTAGAGAAAAAAGCCTGGAGTTGTAGACAGGAGGAGTCGCATCCAGACCGGAAACAGTGACACCAAGGCTCCGTGAGTCACTCCCCAATGAACGGGGTGACCCCGCAGGGCCTGGAAACAGGGGTGCGGCGGCAAGAGGCATGAAATCCACAGAGTGCCCCGGGGACGTGGGTAATCATTCTCACA
Source organism: Boulengeromyrus knoepffleri (assembly GCA_026770805.1). Lineage (NCBI taxonomy): Eukaryota > Metazoa > Chordata > Actinopteri > Osteoglossiformes > Mormyridae > Boulengeromyrus > Boulengeromyrus knoepffleri. The sequence continues at coordinate 5,736 of JABJVO010000448.1, forward strand.
CAGACCCTGTAATGCACAGCAATTTGGGCATCGATGTCCCAGTTGGACGCCCCACAATATCGTAAAATGACTGGCAAAGGTGGACAAGTCTTAGGGTGATGACACGGGATGTGCGACATATACTCGTGGGTGTAAAGTGTAAAGCTAGGATAATGTCATGTGAATTATAGTGTGTACTTAAGTTTTAATCTTTGAAAATAACAAGAAACGTGACCTTGTTACTCTAACTCCATGTATCCAATCCTAGCTGTATATGTCTTTGACGTTAGTGTAATTAGCATTTCAGAAGTGGAGGGAATCTGTGCAGCACTGCATTAACAGGACAGTGCTTAGCCTGCAGATGTGTTGTGCTAAATCATTTGTGTGTAGGCCAGGCAACAATATGACCATGCATGATCAGCATAAACTGTAAACAGATATAGGATGGAATAACAATGCTCCAGTTAAGTGGTATAAAGCTCATCACTCAGCGTCGTGTTTGTATCTGCTGGTCTTTATCTGTCCAGTTCTTATAGTCTCCCTGTCTACCCCACATGTTAATAGACTTGATTTTGCTAAATACATATCAACAATACAGGGCATCAGACTATAGAGATGGATTATATTCATATAGGTAGGAATGTGCGTTTTCTTAATCAGAGGAATGAAATACTCATCCATCCATCCATCCAATTTATGTACCCGCCTGTCCTGAGCAGGGTTGCGGAGGTGTAGCCATGGATGTTAGGCAGGGAATAACCCCGGATGGGGCGCCAACCTGTCACAGCAATACAACACATTAAACAGTAATAATTAATGTGAGGGTTGGCGAGGATTGTTGTTCTAGAATGAGGATTATTTCATTAGACTGCTTCTTCCCATTAGACTGTTTCTTTTGCCTCCTGACAACTCTGGTATTATATCTGCAGTGTTGCATTATTGTGTCTATTTTAACAAAATACTACTAGATTTAATTTATGATGGAAGTCAATCATGTCAGTGTGTCACAGTTTAAAGAATTTTACTCTTCTCAATGACTCCATCACACTTGTTGTAAAGCATTGCAATGGCCTTCATGTCTGGGTAAGATACCTGGTTTGTACTCATAGCAAAAAAAAACATTACATTAAATTATTCTGCTTGGAGTATTACTTTGAAGAAAGTGGCAGTAAATTTACACTGGATATGTATAATCTTCAAAAGAAACAATAATTAAAATTGCAAGGCTAGCTGAATTTTGCTTCATGTGATAGAGTGAAAATGTTTAGTGAAATTGCATATCTGACATGCAGTCGAAGAATTCTATATGTACGTGTATGCCTTTGTGTGCTGGGGAGACTGATTACTAAATGATTACTATACAATAGACCAGAGTGCGTTAAAGCAACCATGACTCTGTATCACCCTGACTTCAGTCCCACACAAAAATTCCTTTAAATGGGCTTCTGGAATGTCCTGGTTGGCAAACTCCCTGACACCTTATTGGCCAATTTGGTTTTTGACATCAAAGTAAAAATATCACTGTGTGAGCTTCAATGATGATCTTTAGCTGGGGGGTCATGCCTGCTCTCTGAATATTAAGAAATATTGGCTCTACCTTTACCCGCTCCTGCTTGCTAACTGCAGGGGTGTTCAGTTATACCCCGTGAATGACGAAGCCCAGGGCTTTTTCTTATAGTGCCAGAAACCTGGTGACCTTGAAAGGAGACAAGGTCAGACACATTATCTGCACGCATTTCTCACTCAGCCACAGCGGGGACAGCCTATTCCAAGCTTCTTAGCCTGGAGGATATACCTTGTTTTTTCCCCACTGAGATCTTAATTAATTACCCTTGATTAGGTGTCGGCTGAATGAATTTGCAGAATTTAACCTGCACCAAATATATTAGATGAGCACTTGATGCAATTTTTCAGCATTTTCCGAAGTTTGTGTTAGTTGAGAAATAATTGCCATCATCCAATAAAGGAATCTAATAAAATATTTTTATTTGTTAATTCCTAATTAAATGTAATGTGTATTCACATGAATTCACACTTGATATAACTTTACCATTTACTGTGTCCAAGCCCAGAATTCTTAAAAACATTTTCTGTTATAATATATGATTTTCACTGCCTTTATTAATAGCTATATAATATTTAACCTTTCAAAATACTTATATTACATGTTTGGTTCAGCCTCTCCATGAATCGCCACCTTAATGCAGTGGTGTAGTCTGAGTGTCCTAATGGTCCCCTGCTAGGGTCTCCCAAGGCATTTAGGTCCGTGGGGAGGAGCCAGACTGAGGGTGATTCGAATACCCGAGCCCCAGGCTGTAGCTGGGCCTTGGAGGAGGCTGACAGTCACCTGCTGGTTGGGCCTCACTGGGGAACCATTGGGGACCATTTTCCTGTGGAACCACCACCTGCAGGAGGACCCATAATGGTCTGAGTGCATTGTGGATCGGGCAGCAGTCGAAAGAAGAGGCCTTGGTGGACCAATCCTCGGATATCTATACTGGCTTTAGGAACATGGACTGTGACCTCTCTGGTGGGAACAGAGCCTGTGCAAGGTGCAAGAGGTAGAGAGATACTGACTAGATATTGTCAGGCTTACCTCAAGATACTTCATGGGCTCTGGGACCAAACTCCTGGAGAGGGGCTAGTCTCTACTCCACTCTGGAGTTGCCCATAGCGACATGACCCCAGGCAGGTAAGGATCCACCCAAAGCCCCATTCCATGCCTTTTGTCACCAATTCTATTAATAATTTTTATGGACAGAATTTCTCTTCGCAACCAAGAAGTATAGGGGACCCGGATTGGTGACCTCAAGATCTCATCTTTGCTTTTTGCAGATGATATGATCTTGTTGGCTTCATAAAGTTCTGACCTCCAGTATGCAGTGGGGCTGTTTGCAGCCAAGTCTGAAGCGGTTTGGATGAGGATCCACACCTTCAAGTCTTAAGCGGTTTGGATGAGGATCAACACCTCCAAGTTTGAGGCCATGGTTCTTGTTCTTCAAGTATCTCAGGAGTTTAAGTGAAGTTATACAGACATTGTACCGGTCTGTTGTGATGAAGAGAGAGCTGAGCCGAAAGGTGATGCTATGGATTTACCGGTTGATCAACATTCCAAACCTCACCTATGGTCACGATGACCAGGTAGTGACCTAAAGAATGAGATTGTGGATATAAGCAGCAGAAATGAGGGTGTCTGGACTGAGTCTTAGAAATAGGGTGAGGATCTTGGGCATCCGGGAGGAGCTCAAAGTAGAGCCAGGTGAGGTAGTTTGGGCATCTGGCTAGGATACCTTCTGCATGCCTCCCAGGGGAGTCGTTCTGGGCATGTCCAACCGGGCGGAGAAACCGGGGCAGACCCAGGACACGCTGGAGAGATTATATCTCTCAGTTGGCATGGGAACACCTTGGTATTCCCCCAGAGGAGCTGGAGGAGGTGGCTGGTGAGGAGGAGATCTGGGAATCTTTGCTCAGACTGCTGCCTCCGTGACCCAGACCTGCATTAGCAGTGGAAAATAGATGGATGTATTTTTGGTTTAACAAAAATGGGGAAAATATTGTATTCTTGTAGTAACAGCATCAGTTTGATCTAATTTTAATTTTCAAACAACAGCTTACCAAAGGCTAATTAATTAAGTTATTAGTGGGGAGAAAAACCAGCAGACTTCTGGCTGGAATTGCCTCCCCTTATGGCCCTTATGCATTCTAGCAGGGTGGTGGAGCAGAGATGTGACAGATGTATTTACTGAATGAGGGCACAGTTCACCTCTGGCTTGGGAGGTACAGTACGTACCAGATGCATTTACTTAATTGCAGCAAATGGCACCTTTTCCATATCTAAAAATGACAATGGGCAAGTATGAAGTGGTTTTACGTATGATGATCCAGTTGAAGCAAGTATCCAGTATGAATACTGTGTTCTTTCCGAACAAGCTGATTGTCGTCCAGTCATTACTGACGAATATTCATGTCTGTATCCAGTGTTTCCTTCCATTTTCTCATTGGATTTCAGGGAAGCAACAACACTTTTTTTCCTGCTTTGTCCGGCATGCTGACTCTCCCTAAGCATTAACTTCCCAATATTCTCCTTCTCCGACACCAGTCACCCATGTGTGTGAGAAGCAGTACTGGACCGGGTATCTGGCATACTGGGCATTTTCCTGGTGGGCTGTTGGCTGAATTCTGGGCCGGCAAAATTTGTTGTGGGGGATCCACACTATCCTCCCTAATTCCTCAGACTCCTCAAATAAATACATTTCAGAATGTTGCTGAATTACAGTTTGCTTGCTCGTTCATCTTTGTGAGATTTACAGGCCTACATTATGTAAATGGTAATGGAATTCAGAGGTAATATCACAAAAGCGTATGAGTTCCTGCAACGCATGTTAATAATGTACAGGTTAACATTGAGGAGGGGCTTATTGTGGGAAGGGGTCATCCAGACGCACCTGAGGGCTTAACCTGAATGTGGTGAAGCCTCAGCAGCACACAGTGTGGGCTGTCATAGCGAAAGAGTCACCATAGCGCATGGTAGCACAGCTTAAGTGGGGCAGATCACCTCGTGCGTCCGACACCAGCATTACACGGCATTACACAAAGCACCGCGATGTTTTCACATCCCTCTGCCTTGAAAGAGAGAGACTGCCTTGTGTTTTCAAATAAAATCAGAATTTATTTATACCCTGCATTAAAAACCCAGATGTCATCTATTCACAGAGGCTTATGTACTTAGATTTCGCCAGTGCGGGGAAGCAATAAAAAAGGCCAATAGGATGTTGGGGTATATCTCCAGGTGTGTGGAGTTTAAGTCAA
>JABJVO010000449.1:0-10520 GCA_026770805.1 Boulengeromyrus knoepffleri
TGATTGTACCAACAGGAAGTGCATGGGGGAGGGGGGTCATGTTGGTGGTTTTTCTCCACATGAAAATGTAGAGCGACTTCTGAATTTTGATGCACACATTTGCATCAGAGAGGACTCCGGGGAAATACTGAAAAGGCAGTGCCTGTCTGAAAAGGGGCGTCCTGGACGTGCCTGTCAGGTCTCTGTGACAGTGTGTAACGAGGCATCCCAGAATCCAACACCCAGGACCCAGAAGAGGGACAGATACCTGAGGCCATGGGGTCAGTGACTGGGGCCTCCTGACAGAGATGCCATTTGGATAAACGTACATAACGACAAAGGGGGTATGGGGAGTGCCAGCTGCCCCCCCAACCCCTCGTGTCCAGTGGGTTTTGTCAGGGTCAGATCCTTACGCCAGTGGACCGAGTGACAAGCCTGACAGCCACTTGATTTGCCTGGCCAGCCGCCCGTCACCTTCCTGTCTGCCAGTCTGATTTCAATAATGGAAATGACACGCCGGCTTCACATCAGCACCGCGGCTCTGCGTCCCGCCGCCCGGCTGCAGCACTCCCCGTCCTCCCAGTGCTTGCCTAACATTTTCCATTTCATTTCCATAGGATTTTTTTTTGTTTTATTACTCGCTGGCTTCAGCGCCAGGGCCACACTGAAGGACAGCCACGCGGCTTGACAATACCAGAGGAGATTCAACATTTAAGACATAAAACTCAGGGGCCCATCTTGTTTTTGACAAGTGACAAATTTCAATAAAAGTACAACTCTAACAGAGCTCAGTTAACCTTTCGGTCCCCTGACAGAATCTGGTCGAATTCAGATATATCTCATTTCGTTGCAATTAAGGTTGTACGATTTGTCCTCTAAGCAACAAAAGATGAAGGGCCGCATGGTTAGAGGGTCCCCTCTGCCTGTTTTGGTTTGTTGTGGTTCTGTTTCCACTCAGGGTTGCGTCTGGATGGCAAACCAGCTGCAGATGCGACTCGGAGCAATTTAGCGGCACTCGGGAATGGTCTCAGACTGTAATGCCTGTCTTTTGATAGCAGTAAAGTGCAGGAAACGGGGGGGGGACTCAAAGAGCACCCCATGGATCCACTCGTAACTGTCTGCGAGCCCTTTGATAGTGCGCGCTTATGACGGATGTGATGCCCACTCTGGAGGCTCTCCCTCGCCATGATTAAAGCGAGGACCCCCTTGGGCACAGCTGCCAAACCTCGATGCCACACAGACGCGGACAGACGCCCGACCAAGAAGACACTTCATTAACTCCCTTCTCACCTCGTCCACCACAGGGTCAAGGGATTAGTTAAGACCTAATGTCACCTTATTTATGGTCATACAGGTTATATATTAACATGAGTACAATATTTACAACATTGTCACAACGTTAATGTGACAGCAATTTCAATTAATGCGACGAATGAGCCCGTCTACGTAATTGCCCGTGAATTTTCCTACAGAACTTATGATGACCAATCTGAAATCTGTTACTCTAGAATAACTTTTCTGTCACGCTATGCGCTGCTCCTATTAAATTAAATGAAGGATTATACATGTTTTCTATTAACAAGCTACATATCTGAATAGTTTTAGCCTTTGACGGTGATAAAAAATATCTTTATATGAATTCCTGAAACGACAGAGTCCCGCTCAAGACATAATGATAAAAGTTACACATATCGCGGACATGTTTTAATATATCATGGGAAACGGTTTAGTAGAACGTGGCCACAGTTTAAGGAAAATGAGGGAACGAATGAATAAAACATGGCTGCAATTTAATTAAAACAAGCAAACAGATTAATAAAACGTAATATTAGGGAACAAATAAGTAAAACATGCCCACGATTTCTTTTACATAGTGGGAACAAATTAATAGAACGTGGCTACGATATTCATAATTTTTATTATTATGTCACGAGCGGGTCCCCACCAAAAAACTTGGTGGTAAATAAGGGAATCGTCAGGCATTGTCAAACATTATGGGGCAGCATTCTCAGGTAACGGCTCTCTGGAGTGAGGATGGGGCAAAATTACACCAAAATTCATTCTCAAATGTAACACATAGGCCTGCTTTTTAAATATTTAAGTGTCAAACAACCATCTGGAAGCTTCTGCATTGTTTAGAACAACCTTATATTAAGGTCAGATCATACATGCTGGTTTACATACAGACATTATTTTTGGCCTTTGAACTGAAAATTCAGAACTCATTTAGTCTTTTCATGTACTGTTAAAGAGAACGTGAACAAAACAGGGGGGGGGGGGACTGTTTAAAATTATGTTCCAGCGTCACCACTGCTAAAAATATTCTGATTTTTCTCAACAGTCAAAACTGAAAAATTCCACATAAATAACGTTCAATGGTGCGCTTGATGTTTTCTTGCCTGAATTCCAGCCCCTTCATCACCTCTAGATCAATGGAGCCTCTGTTTCAAAGCGCACATTTGGACAATAAATTTATCGCAACGGCCACCTCCAGCCAATCAGGCATTTACTGTCAACCATTAATTTCCAGTTGATAATTGTGCGACTCCTCAAATGTCAGTCACACACGTGTGTAACTGAATATCAATAAATTTAAAGAGGCAATGAGATATTGTAGGCTCATATTTTGAAATGGAAGGATCTTCATAGAGACAATCAGCCTGAGGATTTCTTGATGTAGACATTTATTTTTGCTCTGAATTCTGTCTAATATTTAACTGATGTATCAAACAGACAACCCCAAATGTATATATTTGAAGAATTATTAGGAATATAATAAAGGTAGAAACTTTAGAAACCAGTTGGCGCCCCCTAGCTAATGAGCATCTATAGCTATGCAAAAATTAACGGGTTAATTTAATTAAGATGTGTTATCTTTTTCTGTTACGTTGAGTTTGTGTTCTGATGGTAATGTAACTACAGTCTGACTGATGTAGGTTATGTGACTTGTCTAGTGTTCAACTGCCACGTTGAATTACGATGAATCAGCTGTTGGATGAAGGAACTTGTGGGGTGAGATTATAAAACGAGTCACTGCACTTGACCAGCATTATTACTTGGTTTTGTGCAATGTCTTGTAAAATGCTGCCATGTTATTTCAGTTCAGAATTTATATTACATTAGTAGTTCCGGCGAAAACAATGCTAAATTTTGCCGCTAACAAGTTAGCTAGCTGCGACACGAACTCTAAGTTGTATTGCTGAGATAAACGATGTGTTTGTCACATCTGTTTGTAGTTGACTTGTCTGCGGAGGACTGCGTTATTCTTTATGGCTTTTGCTCTTTCGTCCTCCCTCACGGTACGCAAATCAGCCGGACTGATCTCGCATTCATTGTAAGTGGCCATTCTGGCCCCCACTACCTTCCATGCACATTGATTGTGGGAACTGTCTCTTATCTGAGCATGGTGGTTGGTTAATGAAAGACTTCTGCGGAAGTTTGCCTCATTTGGAGATGTTCAGGCCGGCATAGGGCCCTGGGGTAAACTGAACACTTAGGAAAGAGGATGGAAGAGGACGGGGAAGACCATCCACCCGAAGACAGACCACTCTCCACGCTCCTCCGAACAGAGCGGGCGGCATTCTCTGCCATACCCACCCAGGGTCGATTCACCTCCTTACTTTGAATCACAAAGAATGTAAATCATGGCCCACATTTAGGGTTTAAGTAGAAACTCGAGGGGCAGGAACGCCAGTTGACTGGTCATTACCACCACAGGAAATGGAGGCTTTAATGGCACATTTCCTCTGTGAAAGTGGAATATACCATTGAATATAACAGACTGCAGCTTTGGTTTTTCATTTTTAAATTGATAATATTAATTCTTTCCGTCTTCTCAGTATGTTTTATGATGTTTAAGGATTCATACGGTATCTTATATAATGCTAGAATCCATCCATCCATATTAATCATTATATATTAATCATTACATGGTCACAGGAATTTTTCTAAGATATTATTCTAAAATATTCTACAAATATCCTTGCAGTGGGAGAAGTACAGTATATTTCACTCATAACTAAGCAAATATGTACACAGCAAACAAAAATGGCACTGTTTATTAAACTAGCAAGCCTTCTGCCATTATAGTAAATATTGGGTAGCCTATTCGGATATTATGTTGATTACATGCTTCAAATATCATGCACGTCCCTTTTACAAAGAGTAGGCGATATTGTTATGTTCCCCGTTATATGAAACCAAACTCAGTATGAAGTTTCAGCATGAAGAGTATGTGCAGTATAATATGTTGTACGTACACATATATAGGATAAAGAGCATTTTTCCTATACTAATGCTAATCAAAGAGGCTCCGCCTCCTTGCTGTGATGCGTCTTGTTTCTGGTGTGATGTAGAACACGCCGGCGCAGTTTGTTCCCCAGCTGTCAGCATATCGTAATTCAGGGAAACATTTTTAAGCTATGATGGCTTTGTTCTTCGGCAGATATCTACAAAGCACGGTGGGAACATCTGTTTTCCCCTTTATATGATGTAAGATGGAATTGCGTGAGGGGGCTGGCGGAGTCGGCCAGTGATGGACGCAATGCGGTGAGTCTCTACGTTTGACCTGCCGCTTTTGCGGAGAAGCTGGAGGCAGGCAGTGGTGGGGCTCGAGTGTCCCCGGGTGACCCTTGCTCTGCCGCTTGGCCCTTGTGGTCCTTCTCCCAGCCGGTCACACCACAGAGGTAACTAGATACCTGTAATTTGCCTTAATAGCCTACAGAGACCTGGCTAGTTCCCTTTTTCCCCCCACCCAAGCGCCCTTTCAGAGCCTTACAAAGGCGGAACAGGACAGAGTCTGGGTCTGCGGGCTGCACCGGCTGGCTGGGTGTGCAACAGAAAGCCCCCCCCCCCCCTTAATGTCGCTCACGCCGACACCTGCTGCTCAGCTGCGGCCGGGATTTCCGTCGCGTCGAAATGGGGGGGGGGGGGGGTGGGGAGGCAGAGTGAGATTGTGTCCAGTGGCATGAGGATTGTGATGTTTGTGGTGTGCGATGGCGAATGGATGCTTAGTGCGATTTTGAGGGATAGCGTGCTAAAACTACTAAACTTTATTGACTATGAAATTGTTAAAATAGTTTTAGTTGATGGTGTTACGCCAAGCAGACATGAGCCATAAAATATTGTATAAAGCGTATTCAGATGGTGAGCTAGACTTAGCATGGACAGGGCGCTCGCTGTGTTCCAGTAAGGAAAACAAGTTTGAGTTAAAATATGACTCAATAATCAAGCCTGACCTTATTTTGACCCCTGATCTGTGTTTAATTTACTTTAAAAACATTAAAAATAATACGCCAGGGTGTTGTAATGACTATACTAATGTTGATCTGTATTAAGATTTTGTAGAGCTCCTCACAAAACCTAATATTTGTTTGGTAATTATTTACTGCTCTTTGTTGATATACATAAAATGATCTTTATGATTTAGGATTAACATTTATTTACATTAACATTTATTTGGCAGATGCTTTTGTCCGAAGTGGAGGACGAGTGACGCAGCAAAAACGTCATCAGCACGCAGCTATTAGCTAAGCTTCCAATGAATGACAGGCAACAAGCACCAGATACCTTAGAAGCTAACATCAAAAAGCTGATAATCGGGCCAGTGGTAGGCAGTACAAGCAGTCCCTGAGATAAGAATGTCCGACTTGCGGACAACTTGTACCTACAAATGTACTGCCGTAAAGCCAATTATATTAAAATACAATGGTTCATAAACACACACACTACTATATGACACTCATGAAAAAATTGCGTGGTTTCAGTGGTTTGTTGGCTGAAGTACAGTACAGTACCATATGTAGATACATTTATTATTACTGAATATTATTAATATTATCTACTGTATCGCTATTTTCCAACTCACCGACAAATTTGAGACAGGTTTAGGAAACACACTTCAGTCGTTACCTGGAGGCTGCCTGTAAGGTTAGTCGAGTGTTTCTCAGAAAAGAAAAGCCCTGTTCATAAAGAGTTATTATTTTGTTATAATCTAACTAACAATTATTAATGAAAATGCAGTTGCAGCATAATGTAAGCCTGGAGCCCGTCCCAGGCAGCATAGGGCATGTGGCTGGGGTACGCCCCGCATGGGGTGCCGGTATAATGAGAGTATTGACAATACACATCATCTTAATCGCTCATCTAACTGTAGGAATGAAAAATATAATCTTGAATGATGCAACAGTCTCTAAATTGAATAGAATTTAAGGAATTTATACTTGGGTTCTGTGCCCATAACTGGAAGGTTGTTGGTTCAAATCCCAGCAGAGTAACCACACCAATGTTGGTAACCCCAGCTGCACCAGGGACCCTCTCTGACCCTGATCTCTGGAACTCACTTACACGTCGCTTTGGTCAAAAGCGTCTGCTGAGTAAGTAGGAGGTAAATATGTCTCACGGTTTTTGAGCAGATATAAACTCAGTGTGAGTCTTGGAATGGTGAGGACAATGGTGTTGGAAAGAGAGTTTGATATTCAGGGGGGCACACAACGGAATAATATAAAGCCGGGTTCCCTAATTCCAGTTCTGGGGGGCCAGTTTGCGAGACAGTTAGCGGATTTCCCTGCTCAGACACACCTGCCAAACCTAGGCTGACTAAGGTATGTTTCAGCAGTGAAACCTGCAAACTATGACGGATTCTGGCTCTGCAGGACCAGATTCTGGGAAACCTGATATAAAAGCAAGGGTCTATTTATAGGGGGCCTGAATGAAGCCTAATTAAATATTGCCGAATACACGTCCCCCATCGTCCCCTTCAGTTTCTATGCCCCTGGGTGAGGAGGTGTCTGTCCTCCGAGCAGGGATGCCTTACAGCAGCGTGAGGGGCTGAGCCCGGAGGGACAAACCAGGACTTTGCCGGAGGATAATCTTATCAGTCCCATCAGCAGGAGAGAGGAGGGGGGAGGGGGAATGTGGGAAGAACAGGCGGAATCCGAGTCGGGGGTTTCACGGTGAAGGCTGCACAAACGGCGAACTGGGAATCCAGAGTGGCTCTTCTCAGGGTTATAGCTAGAAGTTCAGGACTCCCTTGCGAAGGATCACCTTGGGTTCTGGTACATTGTGCCTACAGACAGGGGTTGGGGGGTGGGGGGGATCCCCTCAGTATATTTTGCCGGGATGTAACTTTCTGGGGCGTCTCTGGCTGACAGGCCTGGAATCCGCAGCTCACGCACCTGCCGCAGCAGACTTACAGATGTGACTTCACAGACTGCTTGAATTTTCTCTTTCAGCTGGTTTGCTTAAAATAATAACATTAATTACAATGAGGAATAGCCCTTTCTGTGTAGGGATGACAGCAGTAAATTAGACTCGAGTGCCTTTTTCGCTGGTGAGTACCCATGAAAGCCGTAACGGCTGGGCGGTCCGGTCTTACGTCATAAAGGAAAGGGTGCGACGTGGCCCCCCCACCCCGGGCACCACCTTTTAACGTCTATCAAGGGTAGTCATGCGGGGAAAAGCAACATGTACTTTGAAAATTATGAGCTGGAAATGAAGGCCCCATCACACATACGTTATTTATTTCATTTATTTATTTTAAAAAAAAAATGCTTTCCATAGGTTATGCTCTGAAGCCTTTTCCAGTCCGACAGTTTCTGCCAAGTGGAAAGAAAGCATTGAGACAGAGGGAGTCACCCAGAAGGGAATGGCTCTTTTCTTCCTGTGTGGGGGCCGGCATAGTGATCTCCCCTGACCTGCGTGCCCTGGCCTCGGAGCCCCAGGGGTGTTCCAGCGCTGCAGTTCTCTGGAACGCTGAGGGTGGCAGTCACCGGCTGGTTAACGGTACTGTAAATATCATACGGCCATTTGGTGCCGGCCACTCCGGCGTCACAAACCCACATGACTTCACAGGAGACGGGTGATGTGGCCCCCAGTGCAGCAGATAATTCCATTGGAGTGGATATGTCTTGCGAGTGCTTGTAAGATTTACGTTAATGATACATGGGCAACTTTTTGAGCAATGCTGCGGGAGCAATATTGCTTGGGCACTTACCCATTGAAATTGGGCAACAAAGTTTCTTTTTGAAAAATCTTTGACCGACACTGGGCAACTTTTTGCGATCACCCAGATCCAGATGAGTTACCCATTGTCTCACCTGGTTAGCAGTTGCCCGGCAACATTGCTCAAAAAGTTGCCCCATGTATCATCACATTTAAGCTTTCGTGAGCTTTTCTCCAAGCCGCTCACCGCTGCCTCACATTAATTAGAGTCTACATCGCCCTGTGGATTGCATGTGTATCTCAGCCAAAAGGCCTGACCATCAACCGCACTGCAATGGCCTGGGCACAGAACCTGTTTAGCTTGACCCATTATGATATAGCAAATTCGTTCCATCAGACTCCTGTAAAGTAACTCCTGTAAGTGATCTCCGCTAGTCCCAACACGGTCGATTTGGGAGCTAATGCTGTATTCTGTTTCCAACAGCCGCTCATTAAAATAGCAACTACGGGCAGTATCACATCCCTGTGACATAATCCCCAAGCTTCCTGTAAGCCCCACATATAGCCAATACATATTATGTCACTGCAGATGGTGAACATCCATGATCAGCCTCTCCATGTAAACTAGGCGTTTTTATTCAGCAGCGAAATTGCCATTATTGGTACAATTTCTGCAGCTCGTTAATGATAAAAGTCGTGTCTTGCAGACACGCAACGCAACAAAGCGCTACGAGTTAAACTTACAGTGTTATTCAGTGGTGACGCTGGAGAGTATTACAGTATCCAGTGTGCTGTAATACGAGACCGTGCCGTTATCTCGTATCGTCTTTCGACCTCCCTGAACAGTGTCGTAATTGGACTAGCTTATTGCAGGGTCCTTACCATTAAGTGTATTTTGGCATCATAACTGAGCTGCTCAAAATGTTTCCTGACGCTCTCCACGTAACCAGGGCAACGATTAAATTGCTTGTGAGAATAACAACCCAAAACCTTTGTCACTTAGTGATCTGAAATCCGTATTCAGCCATATGGAAAGCTTAATAAACTCAATAAACAAGCTTTATTTGCAGGTTCCCCATTTGTAAAGTTGTGGCGTCAATAGTGATATTGCAATATGACATAGAGCCCGACAAGAGACACCTGTTTGATTCCTACATGTTCTTAAAAATCTCCAGAAGCCTGTTTCTGGCCTTAACGCTGACGCTGTAACAGTATTCCTACTAGCATGTAGCTTACTTAGATCATATCTACTTGGACACTTTAAGTATCAAGTTACAGAGTGAACATTAAAATCAAATTAGATTATAATCTTTAAGTTTTAAACAATATCTCAAATGTCAAGGATAATATCGACTTCATTTTCTGCTCAGTTTTGACGCTTGCCAAAATCCGTCTGAAACGTGGTTGCAGGCAAATATAAATTAACACACAGAACCTGGGAATAATAAAAAAAAAATCGCTAAAACATAAGAAATAAAAGGAAATCTCAAGACTTGCGCGTTTTCAGGGCTTTTTAAGAAGAGCGAATACGCAAGAGCGGGAGATTAAGGGGGATTTGGTGTGTTCCTCCTTATGACCCTCAAATTTCAGAGGGAAACAAGGTAGGAGTGCCTGACGTGGAGTTAAGCTTTCCTTTCTCTTGCTCCGGTCCCCCTTCTACTGCCTTCCCAAGTCCAGACAAAACAGGGGGGCTCTTTAGAACTCTAAGAAGCACTAGACACTCATTAAACAGCAACTAAGAAGCCAAATAGGCCTTTCCGTCCTCATCCTCTGCCCAGTCTGAGCCATAGCCAACATAGCAGCTAACAACAAAGTATCATTTAAACTTTCAAAACACAATGGAATGGAAAATTCAATATGTTTGATTTATTGTGAACCACAAAATCCATTGGAGAGATGATAGCGAACTTGTTTATGTATGATTGCTATAATTATTCTGCACCCATTCCCAGCGTGTGTCTGTTATTTGCGAGTGCCAGCGTCACTCGAGAGAAACCGGCCTTCTGCATCCTCAATGAACTCCCGTGCTCGTAGAAACCAGCCCGTTCTCATGGCAGTCGTCCAGCATGTTTGAAACAGTTTTGACCGATGCACGCTTTGTCTTTCACACTGATGCACGGCACACACACACACACACACACCCCTCGCCCTGTGTCTGAGTAGGCCGAGGGGGTCAGATCAGATCAAAGGTGCTGGTCACAGCCATTAGCCTCAGTAGAAAAGACCCAACATGAAAAGCTTGTGTTTTGAATAGGACGGTTAGGGCAAAAAAAAACAACAGGGGCCTCTGCATTTAAAAGGCGAGCAAACTGTGAAATAATTGAAAAGGTATGTCAATCAGGAGCTGCCGCCCAGTGGGGGCACAGCCATTCCCAGCCCTCCCCTTGGTAGAGGACCAGACTCGGGGTGGACGCTGCAGGGGTGGGCAGAGAAATTAAATACTAGAGAGAAAAAGGACGAATAGGGTGTGGGGGGGGTTGGGGGTTACAAAATCTTAGCTTAGTCTCCCACTCATTTTTTTTTCCCGTCTTAATTGTGATGCTGTGGGGGGGGGTGGGGGGGCACGAGGGCGGTCATTAATAAGATCTTGTCTCCTTCTG
>JABJVO010000450.1:0-10501 GCA_026770805.1 Boulengeromyrus knoepffleri
GGATATTTATCACGTTATGGGGACATTATGTCCCCATAAGGATAGGTAAACCCGCTCACACACACACACACACACAGACACAAGCACACACACACACTATGGGCCATTTAGTGATGTGTTTGCCTAACTGCATTTCTTTGGATTGTGGGAGGAATCTTGTAAGACATGGAGAGAACATGCAAGCAGAGATTCAAGCCACCTCTGCTGCTCACTGAGCCCCAAAACATAGATGCATAATATCAATGAGGTAGATGAATGAGAAACACAATTTCACATGGCAATTAATTAGTTCCCCAAGTATAGCCTGTTGATTCAGTCAGTGATGGTAATATGATGACAAGCCAGACAATCAGCATTGTTAGATTTCAAGATAAAATGGCGTAATTGCATGGGCAGGTAGTTTAACAGCGAGAGTTAGCTGTTAGCTAGTGACAGAGTGTCAATTTGATCAGCCGGATTGCTGTCTGGTTAGCTGCCTAGCTAGCCTGGAGCCTTTATGCTTGACCTGAAGTGGCAGCACATGGAGTAAATTATAATTTCCCTTCAGTCATAAACTGTAAATGCAGGTCTGACTCCTGTCACAGGACATGCCAGCGTTGAAGGCTGTTCTTCTACCTCATAGTGGTGATAAATTAAATAAATCTCATATACCCATCTATCTGTCTGTTTTCATACTGCTTATGCCATATAGGGTCTCAGTCAGCCTGGGGCTTATCCTCGGAATCACAGCACATGGGGCAGGGGACATTTTGGACAGGCTGCCTGTCCATCACAGGGACTCATTCACACACACCGGGGGAGTTTAAGACACAAATTTATCTAACTACATATTTCAAACGGCAGAAGGAAACCCGCGAAATGGACAAATTCCGCATACACAGAGCTGGCGGCAGGAATAAAACCCCCAATGCTAAGCTGAGCTAAAATGCCACCCCCTACGCATGACCAGTACAGTCTATTTTCTGAGTCTTTCTAAATTATCAGGAGTTCTGGGTCAGTTTTTGTTCTGTGCAATGTTATGTGATTGGAAGTGTACTGTATGTCTTGTATAACCTGAAGTATGATTTTCTAGTTCATCCGGACATCTACCTCTCTCATGGCAAGGCTACAAGGGGTACACTCTGGGTGGGATGCCAGTCTATTATAGGGCACAAGGCTGGGGTACACTCTGGGTGGGATGCCAGTCTATTATAGGGCACCGGGCTGGGGTACACTCTGGGTGGGATGCCAGTCTGTTATAGGGTACCGGGCTGGGGTACACAATGGATGGGATGCCAGTCTATTATAGGGCACTGGACTGGGGTACACTCTGGATGGGATGCCAGTCTATTATAGGGCACTGGGCTGGGGTACACCCTGAATGGGATGCCAGCAATCCTTATCCAAAAACATCAACGATTTTTAACAGCTGTTAACCAAATAGGTCAGCGACTTGGTAAAGACTTCTGCATATTTCCCCTTGTGATTTATAAGTATGTCATATGCATTGTAATGTACTAGTAATGAGCTACTCCACTTATAATAACACACATTAGTAATAGGGCCACACAGAAATGCACACATTAGTAACTTAGCTGGTACCCAAAGATTTCCCATTTGATACCTACTCACTGAGACACCAACAAGGAACAACAAGCCCATTACGAGTACCCAAAATGCATTAGCATACTTATCCTCTGGAGACACCCTGAAGTATGCGTCACAATGTGTTATGGATGCAGTTCGTTTCGTTCCAGGCTTATTAACTCGCAGAAAGGGTGCGGGAAGAAGCAGGGATGCCACTATAGTGTAAGGGGCACACGGGAAGAGTGTCAGCTGGTACAGGCTGGGTAAAGGCATGCTGCCACATTGGGGTACAGCTCTGCTCAAAGAGTCCAGGGCAACTGTTTATGTGTCTCTTATTAGTGCCAAGTGACTATGCAATAATGGAGCCCATAAGGCCTATTAATAACACATTTCGGTATTTTTATGATTTATGTGTAGTAGGAAAAGGGTTTTAATGTTTTATGAGTTTGGCTATCTTGCAGGTATTCTTTAGCTAATAAGAGTAACGTGTTTTACTTTGCTGATACTGTACATGTGTCCTCTTATTTTGTTCTTATGGCAAACAATGCTTTGACAAAACAGAACAGTGATTTGACAAAAACAGAAATTTCATTGCTTGTTTTTAAAGATACAAATGACATTGTTGTGTTGTTAAAAAGGTATGCTTACTTTATGGCGAGGTAGGGGGATTTGAGGTTTAGTTTCAGTAAATGGGGAGCCCTGGGGCATGATTTTTTAAATCTTTGTCTTTTGTATATCCAGTTACGTGGGCTTTCCGTTTCTATGGGTTCTAACTCTTTCAAAGTTATCTGCTAATTTAATTATGAATTTAGCATTAGATTACATGAGCTAGTGAAGGAAATAAGACAACAAATCACCAAATGATGAAAAAAAATCATATTTAATATAATATATAATACAATTTCTTGGCAGAATTTCTCATTTATGCTTAGAGGCGCAGCAACATAGGCGAAAGAACACAGCCTTGTACTAATCTGTAATTTTACATGGTTAGAGATTCAGATCCATTTGGGAATGCCTTTCAAACATGATGGCTGTGATTTATAGCACTAATAATTATCTCAGTATTACAATTTCCATTCTTGCTTATTTTAAAACAACATAAAGCTGGACATGTAAAATTTTTCTCCAGTTTAATCCTCTGGGAGCTACTAAAATACAAAGAGTAACGAATAAAAGGTTTTTAATAAGTTTCCGTTGAGAAATTTATCGGAGTTCTCATTGAGACATTTATCTCTGTTACAAATACCATATCACAATGCAAAATTGGAGTTCCTTATGTGCCAGTCGCTATAAATATCGTCATGTGTGCTGATTGTAGGCTTTTTAAAAACGTGCTATCAAAAGCAAACTTTGCAGTCCTTTGTAAAATTGTATGGTCCTCAGGTGCTCAATTTGTCCAATATTAGTGCTTATTCTAGCAACAATTACATAGTCATTAGGGGTTTAACTGCAAAGACTAATTGCCTCTTCCAGACCGCACAGGAGATATTGCTCTGGTTAATGACATCATCACCAGTGGCTGGCTGGAGGCACTTCTGACATGTGAGAAGTGAGATGACTCTTTTGTACCTGTGGCCTTCCTGTTTCTTTTAATGCAGCATATGTACCTTCTACTGAGTCACTGTAATGCTGGAATCGTCAGTCCAGTCTGGGCTGCCAGTCCTCCTGATGCACTCATTAAGTGTTTTTGATGCAGCGTATTATTCCTATACTTTTTCAATACCTTTTAATTAGCCACGCTTCACACTATATTTTCCTGGTATGTGCCCCATGCCAGCAAAATAAAACTTACTGTCCTTACACACACCAAGAATGGATTTATTAACTGGAGTTTTCTCAGACTGATAAATGACATACCCTGTAAGAGATTAACAGACAATTATAATTCTACTTATCAAGATATTGCACAAATTAAACCCTTCAGTGTGTAGATACTGTATCTTTGCCTCTTGAGGGTATTTATTAAATTATTCCAGCTTATGTACAGTGCCTATTTGTTTATCAGAGAGATGGCCTGTTTGACTCATGGACTGGAAATAAAGCTTCGGGTGTGAATCATATTTCTACATGCATTGCTCTGTCAGATATTTTATCTTGCTAATTAAGAGCGAAACCCAGTTTTTCGAGTAGAGACAAGTTTCGAATGTCCTTTCCTTTCAAGTTTAAAATGGAAAGATTGAAAGGCTGGGATTGGGTCAGCGCAGAAATCACATGAAATGTGAGGCGAGATGGAAAGGCAGGGGGTGAGATGCCGTCCCCCCCCCCACTGTGAGTCAGTGTGGTAACGTTTGAGTTTCGTTTAGCCTCTTTGTGTTCTTAAATAAACACTAGAATTAACACACCAGGGGGGGCACAGTTCTCTGCTTTGTTACAAAAACCAATGGCTTACTAACGTTTAATTATAAAATGACATTTAAAAATGCAGACCTCATTTCCTGTCTAGCTGTGTCTCGCTTCCTGTTTCACAGACTCTCGTATGAGCCAGTACACACATGTTGGTGGCTTTCACTGACTAGCCTTCGTCAGGTGTTTGGCATCTCATTGCAGCCTATGAGAATGACGGCGTGGGGTGGGGACGTATTAAAGGAAAAGAGTAAAAGTGAGTGAAAGAAATTGGCCGGTCCCATTTTGTAGTATAAAAGTGGGGCGATCTGTTCCTTGGATATTTTCCAATGAAATTTCCCAGGGACCAAGACACTGAAAATATCTTGCTATATGCATGCTCTGTCCTACATAGTGCGGGAAAGAGAGAGAGAGAAGAGAGCGGAGACCATGTGTGCATGTGCGTGTCTGTGTTTATGTGTCTGTAGTGTGATATTAATCTTTCAATGGAACGTCAGCAGTCAAAAAAAGAAACATACTGACAGTCAAATTAGGAAAAACTTGAGTCGTACCTCAATAGCGAACATACAGCATATGGAAACTTTTTCAGCTTTACAGTAAACAAGCAAATTGCAAACAAACTCCATGTAGTTTCAGTGCATAGAAACGAAGCTCTAGACTGGAACAAACACACTAATAAGCCCAGATTGATAAGAGACTCCTTGCTCCTGTGCTATACGACAGCTGGTGATGGGGCCCAAAATAAAATGTCCTTCGATGAAGGAGAGTGAGCGATTAGCAAAGAAAACGAGAAGGATGTGAAGATCTTTATCTCTTTTATCTGTCTTTGTGGACTGGCTTCTAAGCGGCGCCTTTCTGTAACTCCTTCATCAATGCTTATCAAGCCCCATTTTTCTATTGACAGTTTCCATTCATCTCTGATGTTGCGCCTGCCCGTTGTTTGCTTGGATTCCCTCAGTCAACATCTTCGTTTGCTCTTTCCACTCCGGCACCTTAATTACCGCGTTCCTTCTTGGCCTCCATGCTTTTTTCCGTTGATCACCTTGGAGAACTTCTCCCTGTACTCAGTCAGCCTACTTTGTTGATGCGTCTCTATTATTACTCTCTATTGCTAGCATGGTGTTCTCTAAGACATCATATTTCCTTGTTAACTCATCACCGTGTTTTTTGTGCCTTTACTAAACTCCTTCAGTCTCATTACTGCACAAAAAAATGATTTTTGCTCCATTCTCATACCAGCTAATTAGTTGGTATGTTGACAGTGTATTGATTTTTGTGTTCTTCACATACACTTCATACAATTTCCCTACCCCCCCCCCCTTCCCTTTCTCAGCAAAAAATAAATAAATAAATTCAAAAGAGCACAATAATGCAGCTGGTAAAATGCTGCATCGTCTAGGTAGAAATAATAACGTAACGATATTAACTCTTGTAGAGTAGGTGTTGTCTCGAGTGATGGACTTGCTGGAACTTAACTGGACTGCAGGGCAAGGCCCAAACCACATCCCAAACCACATCCCGAACCACATCCTCAACCACAGCCATTTTTTTCCTGATAGCTGGCTGCTCCCTGTCACTTCCGGCGATTGAACAGTGTTAACATCATTGTAGTCATCACCATTCAAAGTAACCCTTCTTATTTCTCTTACTTTGACTGTGAGTAAAATCTAGCCCTCTGCGTGCTCTTCTGTTGTGTCTGTTTTTGTCATTCAGACATTGGTATTTGTCATGATTTTTTGTAGTTATTAATCGCCATACCTTGGTAGGTTATTTAAAGTGCAGCCTGGAAAGATTATATATTATGATCTGTCAGTGAATAGAGTGGAAATGAATTACATAAAGGGGAAGAGGTTGAAAAATTAAAAAATAAAAATAAAACAGTGGCACACTTCTCACAGGCAAGAGGTCCTGTCAAACTACACAAACAATCTATATTGTGTGCTATTGCCCTGCTTCTCTTGTCATAAAAGTGGTATTTAGCAAACACTGTATGTGTTGCTCACTTGTCTCATATGTCATAAAGTTTTCTCTTTTTATTATTGTTGTTTTTCCAACAGTGTGTCTCCAGGTATGAGGCCATCACGGCCAGTGTCACCACCCTGTCGCCATGACGATGCCACTCAGCCCCCTCTCCAGTGATGAGGAACAGCAAAGGATGCTGGGAAAAAGTCAACACTTCTATCCAGGGGCAGAAGACGAGGATGGAGAGGAAGAAGATGATGAGGAAGAGGCAGAGGAAAACCACACAGAGGAGCGAGGTGATAAAGAGAACGGAGAGCTAGAAGGAGAGGAAGAAGAGGAAGAAGTGAAAGAGATGCAAAAAGGTGGCCAATCTCGTGGTGGCAGGGAGGAGGTACCCAGGCAGGCAGCCAACATGATTGGACAACCAATGGCAGACAGACAATTACGACCAAGCAACCTGGGACATGTCAGAAACCCCCATTTGTCTAACCCGGGACCCGCCCATCACCAACCAGCCAATCAGCAGCAGCCCCTCCACCCATCAGCCAGTCGGCAGCAGCTAAGACGACTGAGGGAGCGCAGCCAGAGCACAGTGACCCCCGGCGAAGACACACAGATTTCCATGATGGTGTTCCGCATCGGCATCCCCGACATCAAACAAACGGTTAGTCCACAAGAGTAATGCTGCCCAAATCCTCCTGAAATTATGCTTCTGTTGCTGATGCCTGTACCACAGGGAGTCTTACAGGGACTCAGGTAATTGCATCGTGGGTCTTTTTAAATGCAGAATAATGCACACACAGCTAAAACATTGAAGGAGTTGCGGTATTGAAAGTATGGAGCCTTAGGACTGTACTCTCACAAGGTGACCGACTAGTGATTAAATAAAAGACCCATTATATTGACATACTCCTCCATCTATCCATCCATGAAACATGGAACTGGAGACAGTGCGGGTGGCATTCCAGTACCTTGCAGTGCACACTCTCTCTCACGCACTACAGTGAACCGAGTGACACCAGTCCTCATAACATGCATGATTTTGTAGAAAAGTGCCAAAAACACAGGAAAGCATGATGACTCAAAATTGTACAGAGCTGGGCCCAAAATCAAACCCGGGACCCTGGCGGGGGGAGGCTGTAGTGGCAACCACTGAGCTACCATGCATGCTAGCCACATCGTACCTGCATGACACCTTGGAATTTATGCCATTAGGTCATTCCTCAATTAAAATAATGCAATGACTTCTTTAAAGGGGCCCTATTATGCTCATTTTCACAGTTCAGAATTTTATTTTTGGGGTCTACTAGAATAGATTTACACGTTCCAGTGTTGAAAAACCATTTCTCATACTGTACATCTATTTTCACTCTGTCTATAGCTCTGTCTAAAACATTCTGTTAGAGCTGTAAACCCCACCC
Organism: Boulengeromyrus knoepffleri; assembly: GCA_026770805.1. Lineage (NCBI taxonomy): Eukaryota > Metazoa > Chordata > Actinopteri > Osteoglossiformes > Mormyridae > Boulengeromyrus > Boulengeromyrus knoepffleri. Next base: position 7,296 of record JABJVO010000450.1, read on the forward strand.
CAGATAAGCCCAGTGTGCTCTGATCAGTCTGCTTGCCCGACTGGTCAGTTTGCCCTATACGTTCCACCCCGGTCTTTCAGTCTGCAGACAAATCCTTGTAGGTAGGCGGCCAATAAGGATTGTGTTACGAGGTGACCTCACCAGGTAACGAAAGTTATGAATTTGATAGAGGTGGCATGTAGAGTTGTGCATCCAGTAGAAGAACTTGGTCTGTGAAAGGGACCAGCTGAAACACAATTAGCCAAACACTTGACTTACATAAAATTTTGTACTACTACATAATAATGAGACTGCAGAATGCCTGGAGTGACTGAAGTTTCAGCTGTGGCTTTGCAGAAAGAGGGACAGTAAAGAGCAAGGGGGGTGCTAAGATAATGCCGAACTTTTGATTAGTATAACTTATAAATAAATTTGCATGCAATTTAAATTGTTATATGCTGAAAAAGCCTGCATTGAATATAAAAACGTTCTTGCAGTGACCCAGCACCTTCCAAGGGATGAGACCTAGAAAAATCACAGGTTACCTCAGGCCTTCATTGTCAGATCTTGGCGGCTTTGATGCGAAAAGGCAGATGGGTCCTTGAAGAAGGCTCCACAATAAAAGCATTCGGAGGGTCCTCCATACAATGAATCACAACGGTGGCACTAAGGGATATGACTCCAGCAAGCATTCTTAATCTTCTTGGGACCGCAGTGTTTACCCTGAGTCTTAAACAATGATGACTGTGTTTCCCAAGCAACAAAATTAGATTGAGTGACAGTATCACCAGTAACAACAACAGCTGCGCTGGGGAAAAAAGCTCCACTTAGGAGAGAAACATGTCCAATTGCAGCTTTATTACCAGGTTGAGGAGTGTTGGGGGCATTATTGCCGAAGGACAAGTACATATTTCAGTAATGAAAGTGTTGCATTAATGGCTATTTCAATCATTTCATCTATCACAGGTGTCTAAGCGGGATGCAGTGAGAGCAGAAAGTGACAGGCAGTGTCAGGAAACAGAACACAGGCACTGATACGAACATTCAGTTGATTAGTTATGGGATGGACATGCCACTGATGAAGCAGAGAGCCCGAAATGGCAACACTTTCATCCAGAGAGATCTGTGTCAGGGCAAGGTGATGCTATGTCTGTCTTTATATGAAAAGGTTTTTTGTTTTTATAATATTTTATTCTCTTTCTGTTGTTTTCCTGCTGTCACTGGCAGGAAAATTTACACTTACAGCTGTTGAACTGTTGAATTATCTATTTTAGCTGCCTGTATTATGTAGCTCCCTCTCATCTGCTGTATACAGTTAGTTTATAGAATGGTCGGTGCAATGCATCTCACAGATGCTTGACACGCCCCCGGCTGTCCACATGATGCAACAGAAAACGGGATTCATCGTCCAGGCACCTTCTGCCATTGCTCCAAGGTCCTTTTCAGACACGTGCCTGTTGTAGGCGCTTTCAATGGTGAATTGGGCTTGGCACAGGCTCTCCGACGAGTCTGATACATGGCTCCATAGCCTCATACACAGCTGGACTCCATGCACTGTGCGTCGTGACTCATTACTCCCATGACCATCATCAAAATGACCCTGCTTTTGGTTTCTACCGCACAGGTCCCTGTCTGTGGATTGTGGTTTTTCTCTCGGACTACCCTCAGTAGGTACTGCCCATGACTGACTGTGAGCACCCCTTAAGCCTTGCTGTTTTGGCGATGCTCTGACTCACTCGTTTGACTTGGCCTTTGTCAAAGTCACGTGCATCTTTATTCCTGCCCATTTCATCTGCATTCAATATGTCGACTATGAGGAACGAAGGTTAGCTTACACTCTAATATATCCCAGACCATGACACGCACCGTTTTTACAAGATAGTCAACACTATTCCCTTCACATGGGGGTGTTTAGAATATTTCGGCTCGTCGTTGTATTACTGTAATGCTGGCCTTTGGTATTAATTGAGCAGGTGGATCAAAGTCACAGATCAGTCTTCACCATCTGGGCGGTGCCATATCCAGCGATATGCCACGTAATCCTAGTTTATCCCCAGTTCCCGGATTCCTTATGCATCTTGGTAAAGCAGCAGCTTCATTGTCCCCCGCTGAGCCGAGTTGCGCTGATCTGTGTGGCGGGAGTCAGAGACCGTGCCTTTGTTTCTCCGTGATTCATCCTGCTTAAGTGGAAATGGCCGCGCCGGCGCCAAAGGAGGACCGCCTTTCCGGCGCTCTGTCACTTGCTTGCGGCACGGTCCACCTTGCCTTCAGTAACTATGAACACGGGGGATCCGTATCGGGTGCCTTCCCTCGCAGGACCGCTTCCCCCTTCGATCTGTTTGTTTGTGCCTCTGCTTCTTAATTATTCCGAGGTAGCTGAATCGTTTTAGCCGCTTAAGAGGCGGTGGAGCACGGGCGTCAGCATGCCGAGGTAGAGGCGGACGTCGCACGGGTGCGATTTGTGCCATTTGGCGAGCCGCGTTGTGCGCTTATGACAGCAGCTCTTCAGCCTGCTGCTCACATCCTCTGTAATTCCATCGCACAAGGCCTGTCCTACATGCTGGCTAATTCATCCTCCATAAATGCTAATTGCTCTGATAATTGTGCTTTAATGAGAAAGAGGCTGGCAGCCAGCAGTAGGCAGTGCAAACGTCGTTTTCCCCTGGCAAACCGAAGTGTTTACCCGACACGCAAACTCAAATATCCCCGTCGCATCGGGCCGCCCCATGACACGCGCGGTATTGACCCAGATCGGTGACAGGAAGTCACCGGCCTGGCAGCCGCACAAACTCGTGCCACAGAGGCGTCCGGCAGTATTTACACCGCTGCTGGCAGCCAGATTATTTGCCCACAGGTGAAACCAGACCAGGCCCACAGCAGAGAGCAAACAAAGACATCGGCACTCTGCCCACATAGGAAGGAGGTCTGAACCACAGCCACAACGGGCTACAGACGGGCATGAAACGGCGGCGTGCGGCAGCGCCGGGAAAGCTCCCCGCGCCCTGTCAAAAATACCACGCTTGGTAGTCGGACGCAGTGCCCTGGTATATAAATAAGACAGCAGACATGGTGCAGGCATGGCATGCCAGAGTCAGGCGCTGCTGTGAGTCTGCCCTCAGAATGATACAGGAGAAAGGCAGTAGCAGCTAGGATGCATATGGAAGGGTGGGGGGGTGTTTGGGGGGGTATGGGGGGGGGGCTCTGAGAGAGGAGAGCAGAACTCCCTA
>JABJVO010000451.1:0-10488 GCA_026770805.1 Boulengeromyrus knoepffleri
AGTGGATGAACATCCCAACAGTCCATGCATATCCGTTATGTTACGAGTGCTCATAATGTCGATTATGTTCTCCGGCATGGCGTCACGCCGTGACAATTAGTATGAACACTGGCTTTAGGGGATGAATAGAGGAGGTGAATCCAAGAAATAAATTATCACCAAATCCGAATTTCTTGAAAAAACTGCAAACAAGTACTCCCACTCTACCCTATCCAAAGCCTTTTCAGCATCTAAAGAAATCACAAGTTCAGGAAGTTCAGCTGAATAAATTATATTAAAAAGTGTATGGGTATTAGACAATTGACGTCCCTTTATAAAGAAGGTTTTGCTCTTCAGATATGACGAAACACATCCTCTAAGCGAGATGCAATTACTTTAGCCAGCACCTTTACATCAGCATTAAGCAGAGATAGTGGTCTGTAGGAACCACATGAGGTTGGATCTTTGTCATTTTTGAGAAGGAGAGCTATAGTGGCTTGTGTTAAAGTTGGTGGTAAAAAACCCCTTTCCAAGGATTCATTAAATACAGATAAAAGTAATGGTACCAATTTACCAATAAATATTTTGTAAAATTCAATCGGAAACCCATCAGGGCCAGGGGCTTTGTTAGACTGCATAGCTGTAATAGCGTTTAATACTTCTTCAAAGGAGAGTGGGGAGTCCAAATGCCCGGCAATATTATTATCAATAACCGAATTCAAGAGGTTGTGGAGAAATTTGTTCATTTTGCCATTGTCTGTAGGAAATTCAGATTTGTATAGCAAAGAGTAAAATGATTTAAAGATAGAGTTAATTTCCAAGGGATCTGTAGTAATAGTGTCATAAATGTTTTTAATACTAGGTATCAAACGGGAAGTGGCTTGTCGTAGTTACTGAGGAGCCAGTAAGCGACTTGCCTTATCGCCATATTCATAATATGAGCCGCGGCTGCGTAGTAACAAGCGCTCTGCTTCTTTAGTTGACATGAGATCGAATTCTGCTTGCAAATCAAGGCGCTGCTTCAGTAGTTCCGGAGAAGGGTTCAGTGTATATCTTTGATCTAGGTTACTAATAGCAGATGTAAGTTCTTTAAGCCTAGCATTAATCTTTTTATTAGAAAGAACAGAGTAAGAAATAATTTGACCTCTCAGGTAACATTTAAGTGTCTCCCATAGCAATGAATATGAAACTGAATCGTTTTGATTGAAGGACAAGAACTCCTCGAAAGAATTTGAAATAAATTCACAAAATTCTTTATCTGCCAACAGAAGAGAATTGAATCTCCAAAGTGGTGGACTACGTTTATAGGTAGAAAGTTCAATATCCAATAATAAAGGTGAGTGGTCAGATATTACAATACCTGAATAATCAGAAGAATTTACACATGAATTAAGAGTTCTGTTAATAAAAAAGTAATCAATCCTAGAATATGAATGGTGCACCTGGGAAAAGAAAGAAAAATTTTTAATTGAAGGGTTACGAAATCTCCACAGGTCAATAAGATCGTTCTGTTTCATAAAATCTGAAAATGTTTTAGACATAGCCAATTGAGTCAGATTACAAGGATTAGATCGATCCAAAACTGGATCAAAAACACAATTTAGGTCTTCTTCGAGGATCAGAAAGTGAGTATTCAAGAAGGGGATATTACTCAGCAATCTATTAGCGAATTCAGCATCATCGAAGTTCAGGGCATATACGTTTACCAACAAAACCTTTTTTTGCATTAGGGTACCAGCAACAATGAGGTATCTGCCATTCTTATTAGCGATAACATCGGTTGATGAGAATTTAATTTTCTTATTAATGAGAATGGCGACTCCTCTAGCTTTAGAATTGAAGTTTGAGTGAAAGACTTGACCCACCCAAGGGCAATATAACCTACGATGATCTTTAATGCGAAGGGGAGTCTCCTGTAAAAATGCTATATCAGAATTTAAAAGTTTCAAGTGTGTAAAAACCTTAGATCTCTTAATAGGGTTACCCATACCTCTGATATTCCAACTGATAAATCTGAGAGGCATACCTGACCCAACAATGCTGGGATCTATATTGCCATTCGCCATTAAAAAAAGGAAAAAAAACAACATAAAAAATGCAAATAGTTGTGAAGAGCCGAGAAGGGGCACCCTCCCCCCAAATACCCCAAAACACAAATACACCCAAAGTCTCCACATACAGTTGTGTTCAAAATAATAGCAGTCCAACATCACTAACCATTTTGTGGACTGATGGAAGCAAGATTGTTCTTTTTGGGTCTAGTGACCGCAGAGAGTTTGTCAAATGACCGCCAAACACTGAATTCAAGCCACAGTATACTGTGAAGGTAGTGAAGCATGGTGGTGCAAGCGTCATGATATGGGGATGTTTCTCATACTACGGTGGAGGGCCTATTTATTACATACCAGGGATCATGGATCAGTTTGAATACCTCAAAATACTTGAAGAGGTCATGTTGTCTTATGCCGAAGAGGAAATGCCCTTGAAATGGGTGTTTCAACAAGATAACAACCCCAAACACACTAGTAAACGAGAAACTCCTTGGTTCCAGACCAACAAGATTGACGTTATGGAGTGGCCAGCCCAATCCCCAGACCTTAATCTTTATTCACTTTTTTAGACACACTGCTATTATTCTGAACACAACTGTAACTACCGAACAAAGGAGACAGCAGTGTTTCCCAAAATAACCAAAAGTGGACCACCTTAGTGATTGGACCAACCGGAGACTCAAAAAAACAAACAGAAGTATGAGAGAAAAACCCCCCGCCGACTTCAACACAATTTGACAGTGTGCGCGTAGCAATAAACGTGTTACGTTCCATCAAAACAGCAAAAATGGTCCCCTCAATGCTACAAATCAAATTCCCACACAGATCAAGAGGATAAAGTAGCTAAGCATGTGGAAATACAAATAAACAAATAAAGCCTGTGCAACTAAATGCAGAGAGCATAGAAAGAGGTTGTGCTAATCTGATCTGAAGTACAAGTGCAAATATGGTGCAGTCTTACTGTATAACAGTGTCCCATAAAAATGAGGGAAAAATGGCAAACAAACAATACACTAACTAGCGCAACACACCAAGAAAACACTGCACAGGTAAAGTTAAGGCTAGTGAGACCATAAACTCTAAGCTATAATACAGCACAAAACTGAAGGGCTATTGAAGCTCACCCAGAAATCAAGGTTTTAACATAATCACTGGCTTCCTCCGCTGAAACGAAGTCCTTCTCAACACGTGATGCGAAGTCACGCAGGATGAATCAGACCATACCGAGCACCTTCAATGCCACGAAGTTGCTGCCTGACCTTATTGAATGCAGCCCGAGCCCAGGCTATCTTGGTGGTGTAGTCAGGAAAGACTGAGATGGTCAAGGCTCCAACTTTAATCTGTCGGCGTTCTCTAGTTCTCTAATGCCAGCACAGTCACTGTGGTAATGAAATCTGCACACAAAGGCTCGTGGACGGTTACCGGACTTGGGTTTGGGTTGAAGGGTCCGGTGGGAACGATCCAAGAGCAGCTCCTTTACCAGATCAAATGCTTCCATTAGCAAAGCAGCTACGGCAGCAGTGGTACAGGTGTCAGGGCCCTCCGGTACTCCCACTATCCTAACATTGTTACGCCGTGACCTAGACTCCAAGTCTTCACATTTATTTTCCAGCTTGGCTACTACGTACGCCGAGAGGCCCTTGATAGTAGTTTTCATCTCAGCGATATCATCGGAGCACACAGTAAGTGCGTGCTCCATCTCTCCGACCGTACCTTTTAGCTTGGACATGGTAGCATCGTTAGCAGCTTTATCGATCGCCAGCTGTGACTTCACCGCTTGCAGATCAACCCTGATAGTAGACAAAGTATCCCTGACAGTAGCCTGAAGTTCCTTTTTAAAAATATCAGCAATATCTTTCCTCAGAGAGTCCAGCAATTCGACCTTGAGAGCAGCAATATCAAAATTAGCTTGACTCGAGGGGGGCTCTACTGGAGCCGACGGCTCACCCGAGGACGTGGTCTCGGTTTGCAAACTAGGCCTCAGTTGTGCTTGAATAGTACTGCGAGTTTTAGTGTTTTTCCAGCCATATTACGCAGTCCTGAGTACAACTTCTCAACGAAAAGTAGAACAGAGTAAAACAGGACTAAAAATATGTCAAAAAAAAGCACAAATGAATAACAATTTTAATCGAAATCGGCGGGAGCTCCCAAACTCATGTCCTACTCCATTAAAGCTCAACCAGAAGCCCACATAAGACAACCCTAAAAGTGATGCATGTTTGAAGTAACTGCTTAGTTGCTCATACAAGCCCATAAATGGAGGGTTAGTTGGTATTTAGCTGAATGTAACTGGTGTTTGTGTCTGTCCTTGTAGTGATGTCATGTTCATCTCTGCCTGGCCAGTACCGTGAGTTCAGGTAGGCTGTGGCCTCGTCGATAATTAGGAAGAGGTAATTCCTCAAGATGGCCCTGGTCAGGCACACCAGTTGTCTCTGGCCCATGCTGAAGTTAGAGGCAGACCCCGCCAGCTCCGTCTACATCTTGTTGGGCCACCATGGCCTTCAACTACACCTGAGTGGCACACACCATAGCCTGACTCCCCCAGCTATGGATGAATCACAGGAAACCCAATAACAAGGATGAACTGGGGCCAGCTTCCCAGAGCTGAATTAAGCTTTCTCAGTGACACAGTGAGCCCACTCCACTTTTCAAATATACATTTAATTTTATCATCTTGGGACTAATTTTAGGTCAGTCGTAAAGAGCAGAAGTCGCTGTAATATTTAAATTATTATTAGTATTTGGAGCTATATTCTACCTATGTCAAAACCTGCCATAAACGGCAAGCACGTCCCAGAGTCTCTACATCCATCACAGATCCCGGGATGGTTAGGTGCCGGTGGGACCCATTTGTGAGACCAATTGAAGAGCAATCAATCAATTGACATAAGCTGGAAAATGATGGGTTTGTCTGAGGGACAAACTCAACAAGAGGGTAGTATGGAAGAATGCTGGAAAGGGAGGATCTGCAAGCATGTTGAAGAAGCTGACAGTCTCCCTGAGCTTGGTCTTGATACCACACAGAAGGCATTCCACAGGTCCTTGTCAGTTGGCCAAAAGGGTCCAGGTTCTTCCTCATGGTACCTATGTAGAGCGCAGGCTTCTGAGAAAGACAAGTTAAGGAATGTGTGGGATGGCTACTTGCAGAATGGTAAACAAAGCAATACGGTATGAAGGCAAGGGGGGGGGGGGGGGGTCTCTCTGATGTGCTAACACTCAAAAAACCCTAACTCATTTTAAACTATGAATAATATTTCTTGATTTATAAAACATTCTGGCAAAAGTAAGTTCAGAAATGTAGGGGCCCTTGAGACATACTTCTACACATAATATTATAGAAACATATGAAAAAAATTCTTCATAATCATGACCTTGTTGAAAAAGACAAATGCCTCGGAGAGCAGTTAAATCCGACAGTCAACGGTACAAGCCCACAGACATGGACAATCAAATCCCTTTTTGGGCAGGGGCCAATTGCACAATTGTGGCGGTGCCCAGTCATTGTCAAGTACACTAATTCCAAAACAAAACGGCACCAACATTAACCAGGCATTTCACGCATATACAGTGTTCACCAAATCCTTGCTTAAACATGCCCTCGGATGCGAGAAAACCAACTATGGTTGCATGAGAGTCCAGAGAAGAGGGGCAAGCATGCTAATGGATAGGAAGACAGTCTGTCATAGATACCCACCTTTGAGTTACACCAAAGGTAAACAATGTCAATCCAGCCTCCTCAGCAAATAGCAGCTCTCATGACAATGTTTTCCTAGGGATCAGTTAGACCATAGTAGTGTTTAATGTCCTAGTGCTGGCAGTGACAAGGTCCTTTGGGGATCCACAAATGACTTGAAGCCAAACTTAATGACTTAGCTTGTTGACATATTTGCCCAGCTGCCTTTTTTACTCCATTTGAAAATGCGACAGGTTAGTGACACCCCAGTAGACGCTGAATACTAACCTGGCTTGAGCTCTTTTTCAGAGCATGCTTTAAAAGAGAATGAAAGCCAAGGAGAAAAGCAAGCCTTTGAGCCCTGTTTTCCGAAGGTCAATTATGCGCTCCGGGGGCTCCAAGCACGCAGTCCACCTGATTCGTTTCTTTACTATTGATCAACACCAAAAGAATTCTACTTCAGAAAAAAATGTTCTGTACATAGTGGAGGCAAGATTTGAACATTTAACTCAAGGCATAAGACCACACTGCAGCCCCACAGTGCTGACCTGAAATGCCTTTTAAAAATACCTCAGCCATTTGTTAGGGACTGTTTGATAAGATCATGTGTTTTTAGACTTCCACCAAACTAGTAACTGTGAATCAGGTTACACACTAAAGATACACTATATAAACAATGTATAAAGCTGATGGTGCAGTAAGTCACTCAGGCCAATCTCCACCATGCCATCGATGAGGATGGTGCCCTTAAGTTCAGCCAGGCGAAAGATGGCAGAAATAAGGAAGCTTTTGCCTGCCCTGGTCCTGCAAACAATGCGAACCTAGGGGGAGCCATTCATTAAAAAAATAATTTACTAAAAACTGTTAATTTATGTATGTACAGCTTTAAATTATGTAGCAGAGAACCCATCTCAGATTATTACAAAAAAAGAGTACACCACTCTACTCTCAGAAAAGGATCACAGAAAACTCAAATTTAGCCTCATCATATTAAAGCTAATTACCAATGTACTGTTACACCAATGTACTACACAGCACTAAGCTCTGTTTCAAAGTACACTTGATGCATAGTGTCTGTCCAATGAGGCCAAGAAAAAGGAAAAACTAACGACGGCTGTTCACACCCACCCCACCCTTCAGACACATGGACACACTCCAGCAACAATAATTACACCTGCCATTAAACTTAATCCGTTCAGAACTCCGGATCGAATCCTAAAAAGTTTGAGTTCTGATCGAATTTTCCCCATAAGAAATGAAAAACCAATTAATTGGTTCCCGACCCCAAAAAATTACACCGGTGTTTTTTTTTTTAGCATTTAAACACAAAATGAACCAGATAAAACAAGAAGAGCATATACTGTGTCACGCCCCGCTCCGTCCGATCCTGATGTGTGCCACGCCCACCTCGTTACCTCGTGTTCATCCCTGATTGTTCTCACCTGTTGCCTGTTACGTTTGCCTAGTCCTGTGTATTTAGTCCTTGTCTGAGTCAGTCTCCCTAGATCCGTGATTGTATTGTCCTGGTGTTTATGCCTGTCAATCCTCTGTCCTGCAATAAATCCCCGTTCGTACCCGACTTCCTGGCTTCGCTTGCCTGCTTGCCGGTTTGTCCGTGCCCTATCGTGACATACTGTACTAAACACATCTAAGCACATTTATCAAAGCAGTCATTTGTAAAGCAAGAAAATAGTTGTGTCCAAACAATGTGTAAAGTTAAACCAATGTGTCCTGCCCCGATCGTCTGCTCATTCCATGTGCCATGCCCCCTCGTTAACCCCATGTGGAATCCCCATGTGATCAGCTGTTTCTGGTTGTTGTCATGAGTCCTCTGTATTTCGTCCACGTTTCATGCCTTGTCCACACGTACACGGGTATATTTTAAAACATACCTTTTTCTATACGTCTTGGGCTTTTGTCCAAATGTAAACGGCATTTTCAGCATTATATTGATCAACACAGGCGTAGGAATGTGCGCCATGGTTTTCAACTTAACAGGACTGGCAATTAGGCTTCTAACTGGCTAACATGGCAGTACAGTTACAGTTATAATGCCGCCTGTTTTGGCATCCATTTGACAGCGCATTTTAGCGGTTTCATGTGGACGGAAATTTTTTAGAAGACAATGTTCGTGTGAACAGGGATGGGGAGGGGGAAAAAAACACTGTTTTAAAATATACCCGTGTATGTGTGGAAAAGGCTTCAGTTTGTTTCCCCAGTCCGGTCATTGTATTGTCCGTCTGCGTTTTGCCTGCCTTACCTGTAATTAAGCCCCGTATTTCCCAATACCCGGACGTCTGCGCCTTTGTCTCTGTTCCGTCCCCGCTTGCCACGACAATATTATAATTAAATGTATTAATGGTTTATTATTAATATTAAAATAATTAATAAGAAATCTTTATTTTATATTTTATTATATAATTACTGTTACTGTCTACCATTGTCTAAAGGTATTTTTACTGTCTAAATATATGTATTCAGCTAGTGTAAACATGCACGATGCTATCACAGCTGAGACTGAAGCTTTACCCTTTGTTTCCGCTGAGAGACGTGCCGCGTGACTCATTTCCCCGCGCGTACAAGTTCTTAGGTCGGCGTTCACGGTTTGAATTCTGAGATTCAGATCGAGCTCTAGGTAATTTTTTTTCGAAGTGGTTGGTTCGACTTTTAAGAAATTCGATTTCTAATGAGTTCGAGAACGGAGGTACCACTGTATTTGATATAAAGCAAGCCTAAAAATGTATATTACAAGATGTACCAAAAGCTACTAAATAGCACGGGTGAATGTTTGATTATATCAAGTTCCATCAATGCTGCAAACACTGGGAAGAAGTTTAGGAAAATGTTCCATAATTCCTGGGGGGAAAATCTTGATGCGTGTCAAAGGCCTTCTGGAACCTTTGCTATGCTCTGAAGGTACAGATGGTTAACAGGCTTTGGAGGGAGGACGACAGGTGGGAGAAAACCAGGCTCTTTCCTAGGGAGAAGCACACAGACACCCATACACAGTCACAAGGCTCTAATGGGTACCTGTGTTACTACATAGTAAAGTTGGGCGAAATGGTGATATTATTAATAATCCACAACATCAGACTAGTAACCTGGCATCTGTATCCAGCAGTGACTGACCGGCAATTATCACTTTTGTCGATGAAGTAGGCTTAGGCTACATACAAAGCACAATAACAGAAGGATTGATGATTTAGCTTTCTGTTTAGCCTTTAAATGCAGTTTTTTTTATTAAAGCACAGTGCTTTCAAAAACATTGCCCACTGTAATAATAGTGTGTTTGCCACTCTTGTAAGTTGGTATGCTTGATGTTGTCATATCACCAACTTTTCCATACCAATCAGCAGCCAAAAAGTCAGCAGTCCAAGTACAGCATCCTGGTGGGAATTTTGAGCTCTCCAACTCATGTGGATGGTCGAACAAGACAAGTGCTTACCATTGTCAAATCCTGTTCCAGATAAGGAAATTACCGACAACTTTGATAACCTAACTACGAATTCCATCTTTGCAGCTCCTTTCATTATGAGAGGGAGTGGCCTTCACAGGCTATACCCAAAACTTGAGATAAAAAACAAAAAACCATTGACAATTTTTAGATGAACAAGGCTAGGCTATTAATTAGGCTAGTTTTAAAAGGTTGTCAGTTGTAGCCTGCAGACCATGAAAAGTCTATGGGGGATAATGCCTACTATTTAATTTTTATATTATGTAGTTATATTTCCATTTATTAATAATTGCACTGGGTCCATTCAAAATACAAAGGGTAGAATAATTCAGGCCTAACTGATAAGAGCTTTGGCTGAATCTGGGAGGTGTGTCTGTGGATCGATCATTCCATTTCCTTAGTATCTGATGTTACAGCTGTCATGCGAAATTTCTTCCCTCCTTATGACAGAAGTTCATCTCCTGCTTCCTATAATAATAAACATTTATAAACCAGATAAGCAATTAATATTTTAATGTTAGAATCTATTCTTGAAATGAAAACATTCAGATCAACAGTTTAGTATCACACATACCTAACCTATAAACTGTACTTCAGGTGTGAATACCAGGGAGGTATTCCAGAAAGCAGGCTCAGGTTTAAACCTTAACAGCGCCATGGTAAAGTTAGTAGGCTAAGAAGGTAAGTTCTATTCAGCGGTAAACATACCCCAGGTTAGCAGGGGAGTAGTAATGACATTGAAAAGAGGCTTCCGTACTGCCTGTAGCATGTGGGAAAATGTGTTATGGTCTGATGAAACCAAAGTTGAATGTTCTTGGCCACCATTCCAAAAGGTATGTTTGGCACCAAAACAACACTGCGTATCACCAAAAGAACAGTGGAAGATCACGCGTTGGTGGGGCATCATGCTTTCCTCATGTTTTTCCTCAGCTGGAACTTGGGTTTTAGTCACAGTGGAGGGAATTATGAAGAGTTCCAAATACCAGTCAATTTTGACCCAAAACCTTCAGGTGTCTGCTAGAAAGCTGAAAATGAGAAATTTCACCTTTCAGCACGCCAATGACCCCAAGTATACATCTAAATCAACAAAATAATGGCTTCACCAGAAGAAAATTAAAGTTTTGGAATGGCCCAGACCTAAATCCAATTGAAAATCTGTGCGGTGACCAGAAGAGAGCTGTGCACACAAGATGCCCTTGCAATCTGACAGATTATAACATGGTTAAATTTGAGGTTAAGTTTAGTGCCCGAAGAGCAAAGTCCAAATCAAAAATATATAATGTTAGGAAGGCTAACTTCAATTGTATGAGCTTAAAACTAGAAACTGTGAA
>JABJVO010000452.1:0-10462 GCA_026770805.1 Boulengeromyrus knoepffleri
ATTAGCTGCCCCCTGCTATGTCACATTGTCACATATGGGTTAAATGCAGAGGACACATTTTGTTGTTGTGTGCTGTGGTGTGTCAACAATGACAATCGCAAAATTCTTTAAAATTAATTCTAATTTGACTGTTGAAGGATCATCAACAATCAGATCTCCCATATATATGTGCATGAAAAATTATTAGTAGTAGTCTTTATTTTCAGAATAGTCGTACTGATTTCCTGTAAATCTTCAGTTTCACGTGGGTCACGGTTGGACTGAACACATCTCAATTCTCAAGTGGTGTGTGGCTCAGTTACGACGTGGTGCCCGTGATTGGAAATTCTCTAGTTCAAATCCCATAGCTGACAGTGATGTCAGCGCTGGGGCTTTGAGTAAGGCCCTTAACCCTAATTTCTTTTGGGACTGGCTGAACCCACTTTCTCAATTGTACATCACTTTGGATAAAAATTTTGTTAAAAATACTGTAGATATTAGTACTAAAATAATGACAGCCATTGTTATGAGATGAAGAGGAAGTTAACGTGCTCTCTTTTTATATAGCGTTAGATTTATTTGCGTGCATTTCCCCCAAGCAACATACAAACATACTTTCTGTCAAGGACTTTATTTAAGGCATAAATGTGGCTAGGCTGAGCTTCCAGTGAATTAGTAATGTGTACAGTGACACAGGATGACCTCAAAATAATGACCTCCATGCACATATTTTGTAACAGGTTTCCTGAGAAGCAGCAATCAGACAGAGTGGTGAGTGCCCATCCGTCTCCCCTCTGCAGGAGTGGGGCGCTGAGTTTAGGGTGTGTGCAGCTGTCACTAGTTTGTTGGCCATAGGGGATCTCCCCTTTGGCAGCGGGCGCTGGTTCAGCTCTTAACCGGCTCAGTGTGGATTCTTCCCACCATCTGGGCATTTATGCGGCGGAATGTTCTGGATCGTGGGGCCTTTTTTCTGATGTCTTGTCACTGTTTTTGTGAAGTACTGTATGGTGCTGCTGATGTTTTGAAGGCCAAGAGCAGGTGTCACAGGGGCCAGACAGTCGCCACGTGTTGGTTTGGGTCTAAAGCTGGCCGTGCCATGTTCTTGATTTGGTTCCCTGCACAGTGAATGAAGAAGGTTTGTGGAAAATATAAGATGAAATCTGCTGGCTGAATGTGCTTTTCTGCAGGTGTCTGGAGCCGTGTGTGTGGATCTCCATCTTCCTGGCAGCTGGCAGATTTTCTCCTCAGTATCGGGTCATTAGTTGTCGCCAGCTTGTCTCCTTTTTGACTCCGATGACATAATGCACAGCTGTGATCAGATGTTCAAAATGTTTTCATTTTAGCCTACTTAATTTGTTGATAAAACATTCATATGATTGATTTCCATTAAGCAGAACAAAATCCTTGTCGGTTTGTCTCTGTATGAATCAACTTTTCATGTAATTTATTCTGATTAAAATTTTGCACAAAGTCAGGGTAATCATCAAAGCCTTGTTTTTGCCATCACCATCATGCAAATCCTGATTTAAGTACTACACTAACCAGCTCTTTCAGTATTACCACCGGGTGGCGCCACTTTACGCAGAAAGACTTTCTCCATATTTATATTTTTCCAGTCCCAGTACTATTTTTAAACAAGTATTATACAATGAGGATTGATATTTAATTTTGAGCATTGTCCTTTAATCACCTTGATTGTGTGACTGTTGCATGTCCATGGATGACTTTGTCCTTAATTTTTGCACCAATTGGCCATCCTCAAACATGCAGATGGATAAACCCATGCAGACATCGACCCTGCCTTAGAATTGTTTATTGACAGAATTACTGTTGTGCTATGCTCATTAGAGATTCTGATTGGCTGCCAGGCATCGCTACCCTTCCCAAATGGTTGTCGATTCCCTTTGGCTGCTCTTTTGCAGCCCCTGACTAATATTGGAATCTCGTTGCTCCCATCCTATCTCTGATTGGCTAATGGGTGACAATGTATAATTCTGTAGAGACGGAGAAGTGGGTCACATCATTTTGCACTCCCTGCCCCAAAATCAGGTTTCCAAAGTAATACTGCTTGGTAGTCAAGGTGCTGCTCTGAATTGATGGTAATTACTGTAGGATAATCTAAACTATTAAATAAATGTCTTTAACCACTACCCTTGCAACACTATGCCAATAGAGTACTCATACACTGTTATTTGACATCAGTCCTGAATGATTCAGGCAAAATTCAATAAGAGTTGCTCCAAATGGAATGAATCTGGTCATTACAGCTCTGGTGAGTCTTGCCGTTTGCCAATAGTGGCTAACGCATTCCCTGGGGCTAATGAAGGCTGACCCAGTAGAGGAATTGCAACAAACAATCCATGTTCTATCAGAGTCCCACCCTAGTTGTTGGACATTCAGGCATCTCACTGTTAATTTGTGACCAGATTTAATTCCACACACGCTCAGTTACTGGTCAAGGTGTTTGGTGAGACAGGTTGATTTGGCTGAATGGGGGTTTTGTAAAACCTGTAAGTCGCAGCTCAACCAGACAGAGCAGGGACCACATTCTTCATCAGAACTCGTTTGTCATCCTACTGATCCAATCAGATTTCATTTTGCATAGACCACTATTTAGTGCAGGAAATTAAATAATGGAGGGAAATTTCTCATTTGCTGTAACAGCCGAGCAAAGCAATGTGCGCTGTCTTGTTTGTTTTAACCTCCCTTTAGTTTGTCATATCAGCACTTGGTTCTGTGTGCGTTAGCTCACGAGGCGTATCTACGGCATTCGTTCACAGTTTTTCGGCCAGCCCCCAGCAACTGCTGCATGCGTCAGGGGGCGTGGCCTCCGCTTTCTGCAGCGTTACAGGGAGGGGTGACCTTCTCCATTGCGGTTTGTTAGAGCAGCAGAAAAAAATTGTAGGGAAGTCAGCTCACCTTTGTCCTGTTATCTTCAGCCTTCAAAATATCTCTCTTTTCTTTGCCAGTTACAATGTATATTACAATACTGGGTAATACTTAACCTAGGTATTCTGGTTTTTCTAAGCAGAAAACATCCAGTTATTCAAACTAATATCTGGTGTTATTTATTCAGTGTGTGATTGCGTGCCCTGTGATGGACTGGCATCCTTCTTATGTGCAATCCTGTACTGAATAAGTAATCAAGGAACATGAATGGATGGAGGTATAGCAATTAACTCTCTTCCTAAAGCTTTATACATTGTTTGTTCATAATGTACTAGTATTCAAAACGGCTGATTGCTCTGATAAACAGAATGTTGCAGATAATTAGTGACGCTATGGGGTGGTATTACGCTATCACCGTAATATCAATTCAGTCCATTACTTGAAAAGGAATCATTCTCTTCAGTAATCTTTGAGGTTTCTGAAGCTTTAATGTTTTTTCCATGTGGCTTTGTGGTTTATTTATTGCACTGTGTTCGGTGATGTCATAGAGCAAGGCGCCCAGTGAGATCATGTCGATATAGTCCTTCACTGGGAAAAAGGGAATGCTGGCCAAGCCACCTCCTTACAGCCTGAACAAGCTCTGATGTTTGACAAAACCAACAAGTAGACTACCTGAACCATATGTATAAAAATCGTTACTCAAGAAGTGGACCCAATATGGATCCAGGTCATCTGATTCTGAATACACAGAGGAAAGAGGCAGTTGGATTTGTGCAGTCTGAGTTGGACATTGTGGTAAATTGATTGTGAGGAAACGTGACCTCAAACGATGAATGAAATAGTGCCATTTCTCTTCATCTTAATTGTTCAGTTATTCGTTTCGGTACAACTAATCTGCCTACTAAAGTTGCAGCAGAAGACAATCGTGCAGGCATTAATGTACTCAGGAAAAAGGTAACAGATTTTAAAGTAGAGATGATAACAGTTGTCAGGAAATTGAGAGAATGAATTTGAACTGGTTTTCAATGAGCAAGAAGAATAAATCTGATTTAAAATATATATTTTTTTGTTGATTTAAGCAAACAGAGCTAGTCTTTGTCATTGGCATGATGCTGAAGGTCTGATTTTATCCATGATTAATGATGATGATAGAAAACTGGCTACATAAAATACAATGCTATGTATTGAAAGACTGTGCACTTGAGTTGTTCAGACTTTCTCATCCATTTTATCCTAATTCTTTTTTTTTTTTTAGTTTTGGCATCTTCAACTCTTGCTGCAGTCTATATCTCTCTATATATAAACACCTAGACACAAATAGGAAGCCCTTTGCACCTTCTCATCTGTCTCGATCAAGTTTTTTAGGCTAGAATATGTACTTAACTGTGGGTTATGTGCTTAAGAGAGTCGCTCGCTGCAGAGAGATGGAGTCCAAAATTCTTTGTTCTTTTTATTTTATTGTAAAACCTATACATAAAACTTATATAATAACTCAACTGCAGGGTGAAACATTTGATTAGAATTTACGACTATTGTGTTGCTTCTAGATGGATAGTTAACAGAAAACACTATCAAGGAGAAACGAGTACCTTCACACTGATTATATACTGTTTATATTTCTATAAACCGCTTATCCTATTCAGGGTTGCAGGGGGTCCGGAACCTATCCAGGAAGCTATGGGTGCAGGGCAGGGAACATCTCAGGATGGGGTGCCAACCCATTGCAGGGCACACACACACACCTATGGGTAATTTGGTAACTCCGATTAGCCTCAGCATGTTTTTGGATTGCGGGGGGGGGGGGGACTGGCACCCAAAGGAAACCCCAGGATGACACTGGGAGAACATGCAATGAAAACATGCGAACTCCACACACATGGAACCCTAGGAGAGGCTTGACTGCAGGGGGGAACCGGAGTGCCCCTTGGGGAAACCCCATGACAACACTGGGAGAATATGTGAACTCCACTAACCTGGAACCCTAGAAGGAGCTTGAACCCAGGTCCCCGAGGTATAAGGTGACAGTGCTAACCACTGCACCACCATGACACCCCCTGTTTTCTTTCTTGATTCCCCCCCCCCAGTAAAAGACCAGATTCGATTGACCTGTTTTCCCACTTAAAACTAGCTGTTTAGAAAAAAGCCACAGTCTGCTTAACAGCTTACTACATCTAAACCGAGATCTAAAGTTTTGGGACATATATTAAACCCATAGTCTCGCACGAAGAATACACTTCAACCCATTCATACCTGTAAGCTTGGTGTTTGTTTAATTCTCTGTTTTCTTGTAGTCCAGGGGTTTTTATGTTTGTGTTGCAACGTGGGGCGTAGCTAGAAATTCTGGCCCCCTGGCAAAATGTCACCTTGTGCCCCTCACTTGAGCTGGCACCTTGTGTGTGGGGGGAGTTCACCCAATCACCTAACTAACTGTTACCCCCCCCCCCAAAGGCTATCATTCCTTGTCTTCCTCATAACTGGAATTTTCACATTCCCTGGGGCTTAATGCAGCCCATTATATTGCTGATACACAATTAATCATAATGCTCTTGTCAGCCGTGTCGAAAACCAGCTGTTGATAGATCTCCATTAAACGAGGGCAATTTGCTACAATCTGCTGTGAACTGGCAGGAGTTGAACTTAAGTAGAATTATTTTTTTCAGTTGATTTTATTACTATTTATTATTGATCTACCTGATTTTTTTTGTGTTCCAATATTTGGTATTCATATTATATTCATCGCAGTACTACAGAGGTTACAAATTATGGTGCACCGCGAGACATCATATAAAGATGCTTAAAAAAATACTGTTAGCATTTGAGACTTATTAGATGTTGATAAAGTAAAAGCAGGGAAGTCACTAAATGTGTGCAGGTCACATCAATGAGAAGAGAGTTCTTGTCAAGCAGAATGATCAGGATACAGTAGGGTGACCTTGACTTGTCATGAAATCCGATAGCGATGAGGAGACAGGAGGAGCTGTTCAGGTTGGAAGCGCGCCAGTGAATTAATTGCTTAGCTGCAGCTGCCTTGCCGTCTGTGTTAAGTTTGGCACATTGTATTTTTTTTTTTTACACCCCCCACCACTTTGTGAAGTTTGGCTGCATTTGATAGACTGACAGGTTATGTGGCCGTATGAGAATATCCTCATTATTGCATAGGCAAAACGGTGCAGCAGAAATCCCTAACATCCAAAGTCACTTTGGTACAAACTGCATATTTTACCTGCTCCTTTATCATTTTTTGCAATATGAATTATTCTCAGTTAAGTAACATCTACAAAGGTGAACACCACTGTTTATCAGGATCAAAATCAGAACCGCGTTTATTGGCCAATTATGTGAGCGAACACATACAAGGAATTTGATTCCGGTCGATGGTGTCTCTCAAGCACAACAGTATCCATGTTTATTCATATCAGTTATCCATGTTTATTCACTCATCCAACAGCCTCTTCATCCATCCATCCATCCATCTCTCCATCTACTATCCCTTGTTAACTACAGCTTGTGTTCATGTGTGTGTATGTGTCTGTGTTTGCCTTTCTCTTTTTTGAAAACGGAGATCTGCAGCTCATGAAATCTTGGGGTAATTTGTAACGTGTTTTTTAAAATCACTGTTTTGTTATTATAAATACCTCACAGCTTCCAGGTTGGGGGTTCAAATCCTTGCTTCTGTGATTAGCGTTTATTTTTTTCTCTATTCATTCCCCTGGCTCCTCTGAGCTACTACCCCCCTCTAAATACTTCAACCACGTAAATTGCCTTCCATTGCATGACTAATTAACAGAAAGCGGCTGAATACCAATATCAATTTAGCATAAAGGACCGAGTGCGCATGTGAAAGTGGGTGGCTGAGAGTTGGAGATAAAGAGGAAAGCGGCGTAGAGTCTGCGGCGAATGCACTCTCCCGGTAGGGAATCGCAGCCCTCACGTGCTGCTAAGAGGCAGGGGATACGCTGGAGAGGAATGGCACTGTTGGCAGGGCAGAGAGGCAGCGCTGAATGAGAACCGCGAAGAGGGGCGGGCTAAGCGCTTAGATCGCAGTTCCCTCGGGGGGTGTAGGATAGTAAATTGCGGCGGTTAAAATCGTGTTGCGGTTAGTCTGTGTGCCAGTAGGTGGGGTCTCTGCGTGCGGGATTTTGACAAAGCCACTCACCAAGCCGGTACTGCGGACCCACCGCCGATAGACGCTGCCTGCTGCGCCTCGCTGAAACGCACGCGCGCACACACGCGCTTCCGCGCACGCACTCACACTTCGTTCGGGGAGCGTGGCAGCGCGCAACGGCCGGAACCATGGTGTTCATCAGCACTTCTCTCAAATCCGTGATCAAGTATTTCAAGAAGAAGGGTGAGCACTTTCCGTCAACATCCTCTGCTCGAGGTGCCTCGTTTCTGCGGTCATTTTGGTCTGTGTGTGTGGTTTCAAAGATTTGACTCTGCCGGTGTGTTGATTAATGGTCGACCAGCGTGTGGTGACCTTCTCCATCCGCACCTTACATGATGTCAGCTTTCCTGTGCCGCCCGTGACAGTCCGATATTAGCATGAAAAATACGAAGTAATTGCTGCATAAATTTGTACAACATTCCTTCATATTGTTCAAAACAGAACTGGCATCGGTGATGTTCCCCAAAGTATTTGTGATGTTTATCTTTTAATGCATGGAACTTTATTTTCTCCATCACAACTACCTTACTTTTTGCTGGCAAAGGAATATTATACATAATATTATGTGAATGTTATACTGCTGTAACTCCTTGCCAGTGGTGTAACTGATTGAACTTTTTGTCCATTATTACTGAATTTCCTGATTGGAAACCGTGCAGGTTTTCCATTTGAACTTTCCTTTTGAACAAACTTGAGCGCATCCTGTTGTTGTTGCATTTGGACAGCAATGTATTTAAAGCATCACTGTCTGGTCTGTCTCCTACAACTACCTTACTCTTTCCCCCAATAGAAGTACATGGTAAAATGGAGTTTTAGTTATTATCCAGTGAGATCTGCTGAATAGTTGATTGGATGCCCTACTTCCTATTACATTTTTCTTTTTGTTCTTTTTCCAGTGGAATCTCATTGGTTAATAATATATTCACCAAGTACGGCCAGAACAGAATTGAAGACCACCCATCAGAAACTGGGTTGTGGTTGCTGGAAGTTGTATTTGATTGGCATATTACACAAGCCCTTTGCTCACCTGATCTTTAGCCATTGTTTGTAATAACTGTACTGTGTTATAGTGCCATTAAGGAAATTTTTCTCAGTGGTCAGGTTATTAATGGTAATTAAAGGTCTATTGACATTCTCAGATTTGCAGTTGAGCCACCTAATAATTCGACAGCTGTTTTAACCTTGACCTCACCCTGTCTATGATGAGCAGAGTTCTTGGACGTACCTGCTAGATCAGGGGTGGGCAATCTTATCCGTAAAGGGCCGGTGTGTATGCGGGTTTTCGCTGCAACTCCCTAATTAGATTTCAGCCAATCAGTCCTCTTATTGGTAGAGTCCTCACACCTGGGTTTGAACAGCTGACCTACAGGTTATCCCAAAAACCTGCATACACACCGGCCCTTTGCGGATAAGATTGCCCACCTCTGTGCTAGATGCAGCAGGCTGCGGAGCCAGGCTCTGCAGTGTCTGCAGCCATGCAACGTTACGTGGAACAGCCAAACCACAGGCTGGTAGGAAATGTGAACGTGGTGATTTCTTGATGCTGGCAGTTACTTTTACGGCTCACCTTAATGGTCTGATGGTTCATCATACATGTGAACAGGCCACGCTATTCCCTGCTACAGGGGCAGCTGCAGGAATGCATTTCTCTCACTGTTTTTGGTTTGAGTCGGATTAACCATGACAAATGCCCCAGAGATCCTTCCCCAGAACTGCTGAGCTTTCCCTTAACGATCGCTGGTTAAATGCTGAAACTGCGGTTTTGCTCTGTCCAATCCCTTCTTTCCCCCCTCTCCTGCCACCCCCAAAGGGCACCACGCAAATTTGCGGGGACCGTGCTGGCAGCACAAGGATGGTCTTTGAGAACGAGGGAACTACACCACATTTTTTATTTTAGAAAGGTGCAGCCATAAATGAACAAACAGGGCATAACCATATCAGTGTACTAATGTCTACCATCACGTGCGTGAGTGTGTGTGTTTGTATTTTTTTTTTTTGGTTACTTATGGTTAAGCTTAGGGCTGGGTAGGGCTTAAGGTTGTCATTGTTAAGATTAGGGTATTGCCCATAGAAATGCAGGACAGTCCCCACAAAGATGTGAATACAAATGTGTGTGTGTGTGTGTGTGTGTGTGTGATCCCTTCTTGACCTTGAGCTCTGTACACCAGAAAACTATTTTTACCAGGTAATTTTTATGCCATAAGACACACAACCATATATGTGTGGGAGATTTTGTCATAGCTTTGTAAGAGAGAAGTATTTATTTAGGGCATCTCCTTCTGGGCTTTCAGCTTTCCATTTCCTTTGGCCCCCTGTTTTTGTCATGGGTGTGTGGAATGTCAGTGATGAATTGCAGTGTTGTAAAATTAACAATATACAGGAATAGTATTATTGCTGTCAAAGCTAACGAAATTATTTACCCACGATTCCCTGCAGCACATCCAGGACATTTAGGGTTTAATATCCTAAAAAACAGCCTCACTGCAACCTAATTTCAATTTACAGAAGCCGTCTCAATAGGAAACAGTTGTCATAGTGCATTTTTTTTTTTTTTTTAAATGAAAAATTGATATGGGGGGAAAAAGTCCCAGTCACTTGCAAGAAGGCACCAACTTCTGGAAAAGAAGTTGAAAACGGTATAATAATTACATACCATGCATTGGATTGCTAATAGTGTACAAAACGCACTAATCGAGATGTTTTATGAAGGCTAAGAACTGGTTTGATCTCGCCGTGCCAGCTGGGCATCTTCTCAAAGCCTTCAGTGATTTCTGCCTCTTAACTACACTCTTCTGCCCTCCGGCAGCGATCTCCAGCTTGGATGAGGAAAGCAAATGGACGGTGCACTATTCGGCCCCCTGGCACCAGCAGGAGAACGTCTTCCTGCCCTGCACACGGCCAGCCTGCGTGGAGGACCTGCACCGTCAAGCCAAGGTCAACCTCAAGACCGTGCTCAGAGGTAAGCCATCTGGCAGGTGTGTCCGTACAAGACGGAGCGTGGGAGACGGGCATCTGTCCCCAGATTGGCCATGCGTTGAACCGTGTCTCCTTACTTGACATGAGGAGATGACCAGTCATCGAGCCGACTGTGAAGTGGTTTTACAACCTGCTCATCGATACACTGCACACTGTTACGCTGTGTCCTCACATCCTCTTTTTTTGCTGATCTTACCTAGCAAGGGCTGACTAGCAAGTAAGCTAGGAACCTAAGCCTGTGCAGCCCAGATAATCGAGAAGATATACCTGTGTTAAATGGCGAGGACTTGAGGAGAGTAGCTACAGCTTTCTTCCCAAATCCACTGAACTGGGAGCTAGCCGTAACACTGGCTTAAACCATGGGGTGGGGGGGGGGGGGGCCTATTGGCCGGATGACCTCCTTTGCTGTGCAGGGGGAGGTGGGGGGGGCGCGGCGTGCCCGCTCATTCGAGC
>JABJVO010000454.1:0-10420 GCA_026770805.1 Boulengeromyrus knoepffleri
CCCCCCCAATTTCATCAAACGCCAGGTCTTCTGCTCGATGAATCACCCTGTTTAATGCAGGGCCAGGAGATGGGGAGGGCAGATAAAATATCCTTTCCAGCAGCTCCATCAGCCTGCCCCCGCCCCCTCCTCCGCCCGACGATAACGCCGCTGCCCCTGCTTCGCCTTGATCGCATCCCACCCTCGCTTAAAACAGGAGATCCTCAGCACCGACTTCTTCTAATTTGCATACATTAGCCGACTTCAAATGCGGCCCGCAGCTATGAGCGAATTCCTAAGTCGACTTTACAATCTGCCTCTATAACGGGGGCCCATTAAAGACTGTTACTAATCAGCAAAAAAAGGTGGACAAAAATTATTTACGAAGCCATTATTTTCAAGGATTGTCTGATTCCATCTTAACATTATAACCAATGTTGTCTCATAGATAAGCAAAAAGAAATTATATATGTTTATTTTTCTGACTCAGCCCTGAGTTTAAATGCATCTAATAAGCAAAGGGTCCACATGCGGCCGCCTATCACAGAGACGGCATGCAGTGCCTCCTCCTTGCCTCAGGTGGGATCGAAACAGCAGCTCACCACTTTCACTTACCGCAGCATCTGCTCACAAGTCCAGGAAGAGGAAACAACCGCGACGGAAGTTTAAGTTCTCGGAGGCATCGTTACCTGCTAAACCGGTTAAATCGACAAAGCCAGTGGAGGTAAGAGAGGATTAGGCAACACTATAGATAATCAATACAGGCTATCGCCTGCACACCTGCTTCTAATGACTAAGGTGCTCAGGCTGGCTGAAGAAAAAGATGGAAAAGCCTAGAAATCACGCAGAAAAGGATTTCAGCTTTCAATGGCAAGTTGGCGTGGAGTGGGCCGGGACCGCAACCCTACTGACCGGCTACCGTACATCTACATTCATGCGTACGGAAGCTTACAACACCGTGTTGGGAAAGATGAACACAGAATGGCAGGGGAGAGAGGGAGAGAAAAGAAGGAGAGGAGGGGTGGGCTGAGGCGGCCAGTTGGTGTCAGGATTTGGGGCTGATGACTGACAGGGGGCCACGCAGCGCAGGAAGGGTGCAGTAGCTGTGGTCTGACTCCCGGCCCGGGTGATGGGCTCCTCGGCTGAAGATTTTTATTTGCTTTTTAAAAGCAGAGAGATGTTGGTTAATAACGAGGGTATTGCAGGGTCAGCTTGTATAGGCCACATTACTTCAGCCATGACGTCTGTTTACCTGTGCTGCTAGTGTGTATGCGTGCAGCTACACCTGGAAGCGAAAAACTGCAATGTTGCTTTAAGAAATCTGGGCATTTGCTGGGTCACCAAGAATGCCCCCTCCCCCCTCAATAGAGTATTGTCTAATTTAATTTTGCATGATGTCAACCACTGTCAACCATCTACTACAGTTACTGTCACTGGCTGTGCTAGTGCAAAGTGCGAGAGGTAAACCTTAAACAGTGATCTGTTTATTGGCAGTGAAAAAAAGCACGATTTGTACACTTAACAATAATGGTAGGGCCCTGTGATGGACTGGTGTTCTCTCTGGGGGTTAGACCCCAGCCATCTGACCTATGCTGTCTGAGGGAGGCTCTGAGTTCGCTCCACCAGCCCTGATCAGGATAAGTGGCTAGCAGATGTACAGATTGTTCATGGGAACATCGTTAACAACAACTGAGTCAAAATAACCGTAATAACAATGATTAAGGGAGTCTAGGAACTGGTTATTTCAGTGTGATATTCAATCAGTTCATCCTACTTTTCTTTTATTAAATTGGTTAGGAGAGTTTGGCCATTAGTCTGCCAGTTCTCAAGAAGAAATAAGAAATAAGTTCACAGACGGAGAAGGAAAGGAAAGAGTCACATGGTACGCAGACCCCGCGTTGCCGTTAGCGCCGACGCCCTGGACCGGGGTCCGGCCTGCCAGTATTAGCATCCAGATTCACAGTCTTCACAAAGGCTATTTTCTTTCATCTGTGGCAAATGGGACTTGCTGCGCCGCAGCAAACTTATTGTGCTTAAAAGCTATCGCGTTTCAGCCCGACTAAACGGACTCCGCTTCTAGTTGGTTCTACCTGCCACAAAGGCTTTGGGGGGGGCGGTGGGGGATCTTCGTGGATGGAATTAACGCGCATTAGCATGCAAAGGGAGCGTCCCGAGGAGCCCGAGAACGGATTTGTATTGTAAATAAGTGTAATAGCTATAGTCAGGTATGTTAATGCAGATAATCATCGCAATTTCTGCAAATTATAACTGTCAGTGGGCGCAAACAGTCTATAAAAACATAAGGTAACAATTTAGCTTTAGTATTACTCTTTTCCAAAGGGATCTCGCTATAAGAAAACCATCCAGAGCAATGAATAACACACTCGTTTAAAAACAGTTTATGGAGAACTGGGTATTTTCTGGAAAAAAAGGAGTTTTTTACACACATAGCCCACAACGCAATTACTGTTCAGTTCAACTGAATTACTTAGAAATGATGGAATCTTAAGCCTTTGCTTTCCAAAAAAAATGGTTTTACGCATTTGGATAAATTGCTCCGTACTGATAAAAAATGTACACGTATCTGTATAGGACTTCTAAGGATATCAAAGAAGAGAATTGTGATGTATTGTCTGCATGTATTAAACACATTTCACTGTAGTCCATGGTCCATTACTGAACCCCAGAAGAAACTTCACAATCACTAGGATCTAACTAGTTAACAATTTTCTTGCCAAGTAAATTTTGATGACGACCAGAGAATGCTAGTATTAGAAAGAAAAATTGAACGGGGATTGATTGACAGCTCAGTGCTGAGTGGAAAAATTGTGAACTGTTGTTCCAATGTTGGGTTATTGTGGATGACATGTGCATTGAGGCCAAGTAGGAAACACAAAACACTAGCAAATTTTAGGATACAGTCGTCCACAAACAATCAGCAAAATACACAGCGTATCCCAGGGCCAGAGCAACTTATTATTTGGAAAAGGGTGTAAACACGGGCAGCACCACAGGTACCCTGCCCCCAGTGGAAAGCCGACTGGTCCCCGGATTGCCCCTCCCCTTTTACTTATTGATTCGTAACATATTATTGGTTGGTCCTTCTGTATGAACTATGACCTCTCTTATGCCCCCTCCAACTTACAAAAATTCTAGAATCACCCCTGGAATGCACGGCAAAGAGGTGCAGACTGACATGGTTGGGAACTCTCTTCCATTTCCACCTTCACAAAAATACCATAATACAAGGGGAAAAAAAAAAACACAGAGGTTCCTTTAAGGTGCTGAAAGCAGCTGCAGATGGATGTTGTGTAAATCATGGGGGAATTCATGTGCCCCCCCCCCCCCCCCACCCACCCACAAGAGGGACCCTAAGAAAACGGCTGTCTGGGTCCCAGAGCATCACCGGGGGGGGTAACAAAAATCTCACAAGCCATTACGGTGTGTATCAAATCTCGCACTTGACTGCCTTGCCACTTTAAGGTAAAATACTTGTCCTCGAAATTGTGGGACGCAGTATTAAATGGGCTTGAATATTCTTATTAAAGGCCATTTAATCTCTGTGTAATGGGCATAATCATGGATAGAAACATAGGGAAAAGAAAGACGCCCAGAGGGGTAATAACGAAGACGCCACAATGAAAGGTAATGTGCCGTCATTTTAATTCTATCTATAGCCTTTAAGGTATATTTCTTTTATATGCACTGCTGCAAATTTAAGTATAATACATCAAAGGCTTTTTGTGCATATCAGTGATAGGATAAGCACTGGTACGTTTCTTAAAAAGATGCATGATTCCAGTAACGGTAACGTAAAAAAGAAAAAAAAAAAAAGAAAAAAAAACGGTGATGCTTTCAGTTGCTAAAAGTGGCCGGCTGTGAACGGACTGGCACATTCTGCCATGTTCAAGCTTGTGTTAGCATTAGCGGTGGCTGGGAAATTGGAGGGGGTGAAAAGGTAACACTTTTACAGGAAGAGGTGGGAGGCCGGCACAAATTCGCCCCCACACTGTCCACCTGGCAGCGCGGTTCCATTAAGGCCTGCTCTCGCCCCCCCCGGCCTCTATGCTAATGTGTGGCGCTGTGGCCCTGTAACTCGTCAGTGCTGAGAAACCTTTTGGGGACTCTATCAGTCCAAAATGCACCCAGAGGTAGTGCTAAGGTCCCGTTTACCTTCAAACCCATATGCGTTTTCGTTTAAGGCCTCCAGAGCCAAAGGGCTACTTTCCCTCCCTCCCTCCCAATTGGGGGCCTGTTTGCAGAAATAATCATCGTAATGAGCCCCCCATCTCCTTTTCTTTAATACACTAGAAGTGTTAATGCTTGGGCCTGCCAAGTCAGGGCATTTCAGGTCATGACATGACGCTGAGCTCAACTGGGCCCCAATCTGAGGGAGCGAAAATGGAGCAGCATCACGCCGAGAAGGATGTAGCGACTCGAACCAAATGCCTGCAACGCCGGCTTGCCAACGCACCATGGCAAACACACCTTAAACGTGGAGCCACATCGCAGTCCTCACCGCCACCAATCAGTGTGTATGATGATGTACATATATTACTGCAGTGCATTATGGGATATGCGTGTGTTACTGAACATGGCAATTAATTGCAGGCCTTCTTGTGCACATGGCTTGACATTTTGGGGGGGGGGGGGGGGTTCGCGTTAAACAGATGCACATTTTGTTTTTGGCCTCGGGTGTACCAGGCTTAAAATTTACACACTGACGCCTGGTGGCATTTAACGCAACACACACTGTTGTAGTTCTCAAGTAATTAAGATGTTACGCAGCATTCGCTGGGCACAGAGACAGCGAGAGAGAGAGAAGGAGAGAGAGACAGAGGGAGAGAGTGAGGCATACAGCTCCCAGAAACAGAGCCCCACCATGACTCGGGGTGTTTTGTCAGTCATTTTTACCCATAAACCTTTAAAAAGGCTTGTGTGTGATTGCACTAACCCCACAAACACAAGGCACAAATCACTGCGACTTACAACCAGAGACTTCACTACCGAAAAAACACACTGGACCTCACGAGGCCCCCCCGCCAAGCTCTCTGAGTTCTCGGCTTCATGATGTTTACCTTCTGTTAATGATGAGTCTTCTGGGCCTTTCGGGCTGCAGGGATTACTGCTGCCCTGCAAGATTTGATGGGCGTGGGGAGGGGGCAGCACTCAAGGGCATTCTTAAAAAGGGATTTCACCTCTAAAATGTGTGAGAAAAAAAATTCTAGTTCTTGTTGGATAATTTCTCTTTGTAATGCTGCCCATTCCAGAAACTCTGACTTCAGAAAGTGGGTGTGGCTATGCAAACGGATGGCGCATGCGTGTGAATCTCATTAAGGTGGCACTGCTGTTGGGGAATATGTGTGTTTTGGACCTAGAGGTTCCTAGGGGCTCCTCACACATTATTTGGACGATGTCAGCTGGATGTATCACAAACTCCATGAGATATTTCTGTCTTTGAAGCCCACAGTTCAGCACGTTGTACATCAAACGTAGGGAGAAAACAATGTTATAATTTATTCTGAATTTTTCGTGTGTTTATAGTGCAAGCAAACCACAAGTAAAACTTCCATTCAGAATTTATGCCTTAATTTACATTCAATTAAATCCTTGAAAATTCAGTTTTATATGGTCTAATATAGTCATGCTTATATGTTTTTTTTAATCCATAAAATTCTCATTAACATATTTTGACATGGTGTGCAACATGTCTCTAGAAAACAAGTCAAGTGCACTTTGAAATCAAGGGATCTATCTAGTACAAAACCAATTAAAGATAATTGTCCTTATCTGAAATTTTCAGGGGATGCAACACAAATTACGTATATGGAGGGTGGAGATGCACTAAAATCAATTTGTAATGCATCTGTCATACAATACACACAAACAAAACAGCATCCCAACCATGAGGTCACAACACACATGCCCTGTGCTCTGCGTCAAGTATTTGCAATTATAAGCAGTTCACGTTTATTCAATTTCATTCCTGACAATGTCTTTTCCTTTGTGGTGTGGCAAAATGGTAATTCGAAATGTTTAATGTAATCCATTCACATGCGCATAAAATCATAGCAAACTCATTATAACCTCTACTCCGAAATGGTTCTGTAATTATTTGGCCTGTTGCCGGGGTGCTGCTTTTAAAAGAAGGATACAAGCCGGCAGTTATATTAATCCTTCCCCCCCCCCCCCTCCCCACAAACCTCGCTAATGAACAAAAACCACTGAAGTAAGGAGTTGTAGTAAGGAGCCCACTCTCTAAATTCTTAAATGTACGGCTGTAATTCCACGTAGTCGGAGATAGTGCTTAGAGCGGGACCTTTCACCAAAGCGTGGACACAAATTATCTCTATTACGGGCAGAGAGACATTAATGCCGGCCCTGGTGCCAAGACTTAGAGGAGCATGAGATTTCCAGAGTGCCACCACAGAGACTGAGAAGCTTCATTCCTGCCCTGTTCAAAGCCAACCTCTCTCTCACACACTTTTGGCTGTTGTTAATTCTTCACAGCTCCTTCCCCCCACCCCCTACGTGAAATAAACTGACGAAAATAAGGCTTTGCGATTAATGCAGTGCCAGCTATGCATTTCCTACTCTTCTCCTTTGTTTTTCTTGTTTGAACGACCTTCAAACAAAAACGATTACTGGGTTAAACTACCTGAAAAATCTCTCTCCTGCTAGCAGTTGGAACTATTAAAAAAATGAGCTTTGCTTTGAGCATTCTAGCATTCTGTTCTGGGCTTTTTCTGATTAGTTACCCTCCAAACCATGTCCAGACTGTTTATGGGTAATCAACACATTTGCTCTCCCCACCTCCCATATAAATAAAGGTTTTTTTCTTGAATTTATTGTGCACGGAGCACAAGAAGTTCCCTTTACCGTTAAAAAAAAGAATAATAATAAAATTAATCCAGGTATCAGCTCACATATAACTTCACGGTTTCCATGTAAAGGTTTCATGTGAATAATGAGGAATATTCCAGCAGAGACGTGGAGTTACCGAGCTGAACCTGGACCTGGAAAGGTTTTGTTTCAGGTGCCTGCGTTCGACATTCAAATCACTCCTAAAAAAAGGCCAATGAGGACCAGGAATTTTCACAAGGCGCACAGTTGTGGATTAATAAGGAGAGTTATAATAATGAGTAGGTAGCAAAAACATTTGCCCTTTAAGGGCGAGAAAGTCCTGCCTGCATCTTCTACTTGGAAACACTTGTGGCATGAAACTAAATATGTATAAAGAAAGGGGGAGTTTAATAGTGGAACATATGAAAAGGTGTGCTGAGTGGACATTAGTTTTGACAGATTTAAAACATTAGGTTCCCCTGCCCATATGGGTTGAAACAGGGATGAAGGATGGTTGGTTTAGGGGGTAGGTTAAGGTTTGGGAGGGGGTGTCTTTCAAAATGCACAGTAATGATTTATCTAACCAGGCTTCCCTCGTGCACCCAGCTCCAAGGCACCTTTGATCCAGTCGTAATTAAAGCCAAACGGCCAGGCGTCCCATTTAATTCCAGCACTGGGCAGCCCCGAATGCCGAAAAAAAAAAAAAAAAAGTTTCGCATGTGGTTTTCAGCTCACGACCATCTGTTTCTGGATTTCATATATAAACAGGACACTTTGGGGAGCGCAGATTAATTCTGCTTTGGAATGCCATTCAAAACGTGTTAGCCGTCTCCCTCGGTCAGGTCAACCAAAGCAAAAACAAGTTAAGCGCTCATTTTGCAAAGTAGCATTAACATAGGAATTATTATATAATGGACCTTGACTCCATCTTATGTTTTATATTACGAGTCCCTCTCAAATAAAACTATTAATCTTTTTTTTGTCTCTGAATGTTTTACAGTCCTGTTACACTCATTAGCTGCTGGCAGCGGCGAAACTTTTAAATGAAAGCCAAATTGCTTCGGTCATGAGAAAGGAAATTAAACCTCACTCCAGGGGGAAGAATTTCACTGTGAGATCCTCCCAAGGTAGAGTTTCATAACCTCCTGCAGGCCCGCTGAAGATGTCACTGAGAGCGGCGCTGCACATGTTACCGATATATATATATAAAAAATGAGGCCTTTAATTGGAACAGCGTGTTAGTTTCGAGAAGATCAGGCTTGCCGACGTGTTCTACATCGCTCGGGGTTCGAAACAGCGGCCCGGCAGGGTAGGTGGGGGTGACTTCCCCCCCCCGCCCCACGAGTGACTCACCGGCCTCGTTGGGAGGACAGTCCTTGACAAAGAACACCTCAGCCAGGTCGTCCTCGTCGGCCGGAAGTCCCTGCTGGTGCCTGCGCAGCTTGCGCAGACCCTCGGCCTGCTGGTGCCTGACGGAACGCAGGTGCTGCACCAGGTTCAGTTTGGCCTTGCTGGAGTAGTCGCAGAGGGTGCAGTAGTAATGGCAGGAGTCTCCGGACAGCGTGCACTCCTGCTTCTGCAAGTGCTGAAATGGGGGAGGAGGGAGACTTCATAAGGAACTTTCAGAGGAATCTGGGGGGGGGGGGCAGGAAGATGATTCATAAGAAAGTACACAGTGTGTAGTAAGAGAATACGCAGAAAACAAGCATTCTATTCTAATAAATATGTACATAATGAAATGGATACCCTTAATCCTGGAATGCACTTTTCACCATCAAACATATTTATTTACAGTTTATCGCAGTCATAAATGATGCTTAAAACAACCATAAATGTCTAAACAGGTCCTAAAAAAATAACTTTTTTTTTTTTTATTAATTATATATATTTTTTTGCCTATGAACGAAATTCTTTCGGGGGAGGGGGGGTTCCTTCTGTAAGTTTGGAAAACTTTAACAGTTAACATGCAAGAGAGTCTGAGTCTTAATCCACGGGGGAAAAGCGAATCAACCTACT
Organism: Boulengeromyrus knoepffleri; assembly: GCA_026770805.1. Lineage (NCBI taxonomy): Eukaryota > Metazoa > Chordata > Actinopteri > Osteoglossiformes > Mormyridae > Boulengeromyrus > Boulengeromyrus knoepffleri. The sequence continues at coordinate 8,839 of JABJVO010000454.1, forward strand.
GAACCAGATGAAAGTATAAAGAGCTCAGTGTTGAGGGTAGGAGAAAAGAGCGGGCAAGAATTCCCAGAGCAGAACCTGATATCCCTAAGACAAAGCACACAGGGAGGCTGCCGCCGCATTAAACACATCCTCTTAAACATATTTAAAATCCATCGCAAGAAGGAGCAGAAGAAGAAATAAAACTAGAAAGGAAGATGCAACGAAAAAACCTGAGACCGTAAAAGTCAAGGAGGTACCCACACGGGAACAGGAGGCCCGAAACGTACATGGCCTGTGAGATCACGGGCTTGCTTACGCGCGTGTTTATATAAACAAAACTGCCCGTTCCGGGTCAAGGGGGAAAGTAACCGTTGTCTGAGGTACTGACATGCCCACTAATGAACTGAAGCAGACTAACGATCTAATGCCAAGCCCAGGGCTGGGGGGGGAGGCGACTTTAGGCAAAACTTATGCTAATTTAGTAACTGTTTACACCAATCACAGTGCAGTTGAATGCCTCACTGTGTCCTCATTAATAGCCCCAAAGGATCAGTTATTAGGGGGATTAAAAACACTTGCCTCCACAACACAAACAGAGCTGCCCTTTCAAGATGTACCTGTCACTGACCCCCAGGCCGGCGAGTGCTGCACAAGTGACTAGCAAGCCGAGGAAACAAAGAAAATATATATGAGAAAAAGATAAAAGCTTAGTTAAAACCCCTCAGTCTTGTGCTGCAGTCCCAAAGTGTCCAGATCTGCTTATTGTTCTCCGTGCCTCTAATGTGTTAAGAACAGCGGGGTCTCCTAAATCCCCCCCTCCCCCTCCCCCCACCCCGTGCACCACTCGCATCGCGGGCTTCAATGTCGGCCCCTTCTGAGTTATATTTGCCGCGGCCTGTGGCACTCTCGCAAACTTTTACTGCATGGAGTCTGCAGGCCCCAGGCCACGCTACCCCGGCACCCCCCCACCCCAGGATGCCTGGGGGCGGGCCAAGGGCACCCATGAACAACAAGTGTATATATATAAAAAAAACATAAAGAAAAACAAAGGAGCAAAGACGGACTTCCATTATCTGATCTGACACACACACACACATACACACATAGACACACACACACATACACACACACACACACACACATGCACACACCCACACACACACAAAAACGGGCCCGAGGAGGGAAGTGCCAGCAGAGCTGCAGGTGCGAGGCCGACCAAAGAAAAGGCCCCGGAATAAATAGATTCTTTGACTGTCAGGGATTAGAGTCACGGCACCAGTGGCGACACACATCTCGCCTTTCAGCCGCGCCGCTTTTCTCACGGGCCGGCGGGACTTTGCTCCATCGGCTGCTCTCTGGCCCATTCAGATGTCTTAAGTTTTAATTAAGTCGGAGCTGTAAGAAGAAAGCTTTCCTGGCGTCGATTCAGGGTCATTAATTACCGCCATCTTTGTTTCTTTCCAAGGAACAGCCCCCAAAGACATGTTGGGTTCTTTTTTTTCTTACTTGCGTGGGCTGCCCTCTTTCTGAAGCCCCCCCCACCCCCCCTGGAGCCCCCCTGTCCCACTAACCCCCCCCCCCCTCTCTCTCTCCTCTCTCTCCC